>BDUI01024178.1:15437-28585 GCA_002335545.1 Apodemus speciosus
TTGAGGGACATCTGGGTTCTTTCCAGCTTCTGGCTATTATCAATAGGGCTGTTATGAACATAGTGGAGCATGTATCCTTATTGCATGCTGGGGAATCCTCTGGGTATATGCCCAGGAGTGGTATGGCTGGGTCCTCTGGAAGTATCGCATCCAGTTTTCTGAGGAACCGCCAGACTGATTTCCAGAGTGGTTGTACCAGCTTGCAGTCCCACCAGCAGTGTAGGAGTGTTCCTCTTTTGGAGTTGGTATTTTTTAAAAACTCTTCGAGCAAAGCATTCCTGGGGTCCTTATAACAGAGAGTGGGGACTCAGAGAGAATAAAAGGAGAAAAGAAGGCAGTCAGATTCTTTCTGAACCTGGCCATGGTGATGTAAAGTGCTCCACTGTCATGTCCTCCTCACCCTGACAACCACCCCCCACCTCAACTCTGAAACTGTGAAGCGGAATAAACATTGCCTTCCCCAAAGTGTCTCTCTCAGGTACTCTGCCATTTAGTAAAAAGAAAAAAATACCCTCAGGTCCAGAAAATTGGATCAGAAAACAAGGTTGATGGTGTGACTTAGTGTGGTTCTGACCCCCTGAGGAGTAGTTTGCGGGTGGGACTCACAAGAGAGTGGAGCCGACTAGAGAGAGTGCCSCACATTGTAAGCTGAGCTTAGTGAGTGGTTCTGGAAGGAGCTCAGAAAACCAGGATGCTCACAGAGGCAGTGCGTGGAAGCTGTGCTCATGGTGTTTCTGACGGGAGACAAAGGGAAATGCGGTTACAGCCACTCATATTCTGAACATTTTGCCAATGTCCTGACATCTTGTGGGAGGAAAAGTTGCAGATTATAGATTAAATATTATGATGGAATAAATTACAATGCTACATTAAAGCTATCATATGGACATTGCTAGCTATTTTTTTTTTTGCAAGATTGATAGATGCAATTAGAAACCAAAAGGTAAACTAGAAATACTTGAAAAACTTGCAGTTTGTCCAGATGACAAGCACGTTTAAAGTGGTGTAAGGGCGGAGACACTGCTTAGTGGCAGAGCACCTGCCTAATACATACAAGAATCTGTCTTTATTCCTTGCACTGAGATGGGTACCGAGAAAGATCTCATTGTTAACAAGAGTGTGGACATTAAAAAGTCATCAGGACAGTAGGAAACTTACTTGAAAGCACCTAAGAAATTGGCCAATTCCCCAATCTCAGACTCAAGCATATAAAGGTTTTATCTCATTTCAAAGACTTTGTTTTCATACGAGAGCTCCAGGGTACCTTGTTGTGCCAGCCACCTAGGGAATTGTATCTTTTTTCTAGGTAGCCAGAGATTACTGGAACCATGCTCTAAGACGACTTCACTACAACTTAAAGTCACAACAGGTCTTGACACTGTCCACATGATGACCATTTTTCAGGCATTGTAAATGCAAGAATTATGAAACCAAGAAGGACTCCACCTGGATTCCAAAAGAAACCTTAGGCCAGGAGACATGGAGTAACAGCAGGTCAAGGATAGTTATAAGGAAATCTCTGGGAGGGTAATACATGAATCTGTGAAGGTAAAGATGAACACATAATGGAAACGTCAGGATGTTGGCAGTTCTAGAGAAGTAGACCATCTGCTAAAGAGAAAAGGGGGTAGTGGGTGGAACCAGTCAAACAGAAACCATACAGAGTGCCAGTCATAAGGTGTCAGGAACAGTGTTGACGAAGGCAATTAAAATTTCACTACTATACAACATGCTTCAGACCATAGACTCAGAGGCACAAGATTTATTCTCTCCCTTTCTGGGTTTTACCTTCTGTTAAGAGTTAACTTAATTATAGTTGAATTTTCCTTGAGTCTAAGAGTCTTCCACTTGGTCCCTTACAACAGTATTCGAGCTGTTAAGACTGTAGAAACTCTTAGAAATGGATCTAATGAATTTTTGCATTATGAGAGAATCATGAGACTTTCAAAGGCCAGGATTAAAATATAGATTAAGATGTATTTTGACATCAAATTGAGAAAGGGGTGGTTATTCGTGACTAGATTAAATGTGATTAAGAGAGTGAGGTATCTGTGAAAAACKTTTCAGGAAGGATTCACTAATGAWAAAGGGCTTTCGTGAGTCTGTATGACACCATCCATTGACTGGGAGGTCTGATGGAGTAAAGGGGTAAATGAGAAAGTCGGATAGTGCGAGCACTGTCTGCTGCTTCCAGGCCCCGAAGCTGAACCAGTGTGCTCTGCTGCACCCTCTCTTCATGATGGACTGAAACACTAAAAGGCTGATACGGAACAAGCCTTTCCCCTTTTAAGTTAGGTTTGTCTGGTTATGCAAGTCTGCAATTTAATGAAACCTCTAACACTCCTACTTTTTCTGGTTATGAAACAATGTTTTAAAAAAGTCATTGTTGAAAATTAAACCAAATGTGAGAGATAAGAAACCAGTTCATATGCGTATGTATGTGTGTGTGTATGTATGTATGTATATATCGTATATGATGTACTCTTTACCTTTTCACTGTCTCTCTATCTCTAATCAAGAAACTCATATTTTTAAGGTCTCAAATGACTTTGACACTGGCAATAGCACCAACAAAAGTCTTGTCAAACGCTCTAGTGTTGTAGAACATTTTATATACAATGCTTTTTTAAATAGTAAAGGAATACAACATTGGCATAAATTCAATTTCTACAGGTCAAATTTTTTCATTTTAAGGAGTTCATGTTCTCAAGTAAGATCAGAAACCTTTAAAAGAAACGATGACTTTGAAATAGACGAAAAGACTGTGGGCATGTATGCTTCAGGATTCCTTCAGAGAAACTCAGACCCCTTAGCAAACAAGTGCACCTCACATAACACAGAGGGTCATTTTCCCGTTTCCTCAGCAGAACGAGCTCAGGCGTGTCTCAGATGCTCTGCAGCATCATCAGTGTTCCAGCTGCCTCCAGCAGGCCTGGTTTATCTTCAGTTTGTCTTTGTCAGTCACGAACTGCAAGGGCATCCTCTGCTTGTACGATGACCATAGCTCTGTCCATCACATCCACATCTTACAAAATAGAGAGAGAAGAAACATTGTTTCAACTACTGGAGAGCTTTTTAGAAGTCTGCTTGGCAGCTTCTAAACCTTAGACAGAACCTTGTTCTTCCCTGTCTGTGAATAAAGCAGAGAAATGAAAATATCTATGTGACTTTAGTAGAGACATCATAGATATTATATACTAAACAACTACTAGAGTATCTACTGCTGCTTTAGGAATTGAGGGGATTCTATCAAGTAACACAGAATAAAAGGTTAACAAAATCAGAGACTTTAGGTTATCAACAAGTCAAAAATAAATGTTCCAAAGACCAACAATACTACATGAAATTAAGATCAAAGCAGGATAGAACCCAGAGGACAGAAGGTTAAGACTATTGAGAGTCCCATCTGTATTTAGTATCTGAGGTTAAGTATACTAATACCAAGTTATGAAGGGAGACAAAGTTGTGTCCATTCAATCAACATTTAAGAAATCTCTTAAATATATAATACATTTGAMTATAAATATTTCAGTATTTAAAGAAATTACCATGTATCCATAACTTCACAAAAATTGGTCTCCTAGACAGATCTACAAAAAAAAGTGATAAGGTTCCTGAACCCAAGAACCAATACATACTGAAGAATTCTATGGTAAAGGATAAAATCAATTGGGATCATAGCTGCAATACTCCTGTAACACACAGTGCTCACTCACACAAAGGAGTTTCGTATCCACTGAGCTATTGTAGACTTTCTTAGATGTCCAAGGGAGCATTTACAGGAAGCATGGACAGGGGGCTCAGGGTGGCTGAAGCCATCCTCTGGATTCTTTCCCAGTGATGGTCTGACAAGAAACCCATGCACAACATAATACCGCAGGGTAGGTTTGGTTTTAGTAATACAGTTGACTGTCACAGAAGTGCAGAAAGAGCCAATGCTGATGAAGATTTTGAGAGCCTGGGCCTTGGCAACTGCTGAAAAAGTCTGGCTTCTCAACGAGTGTCCATGAAGATCCCCAAGCTTAGTCAGTGATGTCACCACTGACATCATCATGGCCAATCCATTCCTAATTACAAATGGACTAACACAAAATTGTTTCATAGGCCACTTTTTATTAAATCCATATCCCAAAGCTGTGTTCAAAGACTCAACAAAGACGTCCAGACTTGGCCAATGTAAGATTTTCATTGACAACATGGGGAAAAATCATCACTGAATTTTTTCTTTCCTTGGCAGCACTATCTAGCAGTGTGCTRACTGACCATGTGGCAGGAAATTAAATCCATAAGGCCAGGATCTTTCAGGAGCCTGGTGGGTAGAACAAGACACCATTCGATCAGGCACCACTTTCCAAAACCAGTTGTTTCTACCATGGTTTTCATGCCAATCTCTTTTTGCTGTTTCAAGACCTGGACTTGCTGCAGGAATAGATAGATGCAGGGCCATTAGCAATTCATCAAAAGCACGTATGCCATTAGTTAACAGCAGAAGTGAATTAACAAGGTTTGTAATGCAACCAATCTCCCAGTGTTGAAATGGAGATTGTTCTGTGGATAAGACATATGTGGAGAAGGGATGACAGCAGAAACCGCAGTGGCTATTCTCTGCGTGGCAAATCACACTGCTGAGGCTTAGAAACTATTCTACAACAGAATTTCAGTGGGGAGCAGCAGTTAAAACAGTAACTGGGAATGTAGCAATGAGGGAAAATGTTACTGCAGAAGTAACTGGCCCAGGCAGAACTAAACGAAAGCACCACAAGCTATTAGGCCCAAGATGGTCATGGTTATGGTTTCAAATACAGGGCTAGGGTCTCTCTTTTAAAATCTTATTCTGAGCGATGTCAGCTGCTTCAGCATTGAAAGACACACTAGTTGTGGTTAATACAAAGAGTGCAGATGCAATGTACATTGTCAGTTATTCTAACACTATAGAGAATGCACACAATGAGATATGTGTACAGTGTATGCATGTTTGCATGTAAATGCATAGTATGTAGTATGTTTCTAAATATTCATGCAGCTTTGAAAATTGCTCAGTGCTGCATAGTTGCCCTAATCAGTCCACCTGCTATGTTTTTGCTTAGCATGYTCTTACCGTGTGCTATTCTCAATGAGATCTTCTTCCTACCAGGCTAATTGTGCTGTCTTCAGTGACTGTGCATACTATTGTGAAGATTTTTTCAATATTGTGTCCCTGTCTTCATGGCCCTGCCTTCTTCTCTTTACTTCCATAGGCCCCTTCTTTCCTCCCTGAAGACCAATTCCATGAAATCATTTTCCCATGTGACCCATGCTCTATTGTGATCTCTAAAAGAAACCAACTGTCCTTGACACTGATTGGCACTGAATCACAAGCCAGACTGGAGTGATTCAACTGCAGTGGTAACTGTGTCTTTCACCCCCCCACCCCCCACCCCCGGCTTCCAAATGGGTTATAGCTGTCATGAGGACAAAGTCCTTTGCCCTTTACTGAGCCCCTGAAATTCAGCCCTGCTCAGTCTTTACTCTCAAAACCAAAAAATGGTATTGTGCTCATATTATATTTTCCTGACCTAACACTTGACCTACTATAAAATTGATCCAGGGTATGGGGTAAGTCATCCAACTTACCTGTTGGCATTCAGTGAAAGTCAGCAAGTAGGCATGACTTTCAAGGCTTTTGTAGAAGCTTCTTAAAACATTTGACTTGATTATTACAAGTGGTCTAACAGGCACTCTCTGAGAATGGCCAATTGTGCTGATTCATTTTACAGATGAGAGTGTGAAGCCCAGGGTATTAAATGCTTTGTCTGAGGATATGTAAGGCAAGATTGGGTGTGAGCCTCTATTTGCGTTCTCAATAGCATAAAACTTGGAATTTTATATAAAAATACACAAATCATTTCTATATTTTCTGGTCTTAGATTTTTCTGCAAACCTTCAAAGGAAGCCTTCCCAAAGATACCATCTTTATATAAATTTCCTTACACAGTTGTTGAGCCTCAGTCGTTCCCTGATTCAAGTTCTCATTTTCAGTTTCTTCTCCCAGGTTTACAAGTAGAACTCTGAGTCAGAGAACTTCCAAAGTGAAGCTTCTTGCACCGTTTAGCTATCTGGTGCTGTTTAACAGCATTAAAGCTGCCACTGATCTGCCTTTCCTACTCAATTTCACAAGACAAACAATGTTATTAAAAGTAAACTGTCAGAGATATGCTTACAAGTTGCGTCTCTCCCATCTCTCCCCACTTCGCTTAATACACAGGCACGAGGAGCCAGTGGGTAGAGGGAGGGGCAGCTGGCTCCCTTAGAACTGGCTTGCTGTCCTGTATATTGCGCCATGCGTTCCCCGGGACATCTGTGAAAGCTTTGTCTGTCCTTGCTGTCAAAGCCTCACTTTAACCTCCATTTAGTTGACTGAATCAAAAGCAAGAGCTAGCTATGAAGTTCATTCAAGGCTCCCATGGGGGCTACCTTATGCAATCTTGGGGGCCTCCTCATGCTAGAACMGAAAAGCAATAATGTACACAGGACTACAGAGTAAGCAACACCCGGTTAAATTTGTACTTCAGATAAAGAGTCTGTTGCTTAATTACAGTTGTGATCTGTTGATCTGTGTAATACTTTGGGCACACTTACAAAAACGCCGCTAGCCATTCTAATTTGGCTGGACATTATGCATTGCTTAATCTGAATATATACACCCAGTGCATTATTCAAGATCTATAATGCCCAGTGTTTTTTTTATTTTTATATTTACTTATTTATTTATTTATTTATTTATTTATTTATTTATTTATTTATTTATTTAACCATGATCACAGGCAAGTCAGTATTTGGTATAGCTCATGCCACTGAAAGGATTTCATTCTCCTGGAGATTGCGTCTGTGTCAGGGAAAAACATCCCATGGTGGTAGGGGCTGGTCATCTCAGATGACCAACTTACTATTCCCTGTGGAAAGCAGATAGGGATGGATGGCTGTAGTCTCAGGGTAGTTCTGTAAAGTGTAGTTTCTTGTGCAGTATTTTAATTATTATTTAAAATACATGAGGTTGAAGAGCAGGAGTTCTAGGGACAAACAGATTAGGTAATGGATAGGAGTCAACTCATAAAGATTCATTTTTGTCCTAAATCAAAATATGTAAATCAATCAAGTACATAATGACACATACTGATTTAAAAAAAGGTGTTTGAGTTTTTAAGGAAGAGATTGAGTATCAACTTTACTCCAGGCCCTGTTTAATCTTATGGATACAGCAGTGAACATGTGACACATCCAAATTTCTCTTTCCTGGACAAATGCTAATATGTAAAAATTTTAAAAAATCATAGTTTATTTACTATTGTATTGTATTTAGTATTGTATTGTATTGTTTGNATTTATTTATTTATTTATTTAACCATGATCACAGGCAAGTCAGTATTTGGTATAGCTCATGCCACTGAAAGGATTTCATTCTCCTGGAGATTGCGTCTGTGTCAGGGAAAAACATCCCATGGTGGTAGGGGCTGGTCATCTCAGATGACCAACTTACTATTCCCTGTGGAAAGCAGATAGGGATGGATGGCTGTAGTCTCAGGGTAGTTCTGTAAAGTGTAGTTTCTTGTGCAGTATTTTAATTATTATTTAAAATACATGAGGTTGAAGAGCAGGAGTTCTAGGGACAAACAGATTAGGTAATGGATAGGAGTCAACTCATAAAGATTCATTTTTGTCCTAAATCAAAATATGTAAATCAATCAAGTACATAATGACACATACTGATTTAAAAAAAGGTGTTTGAGTTTTTAAGGAAGAGATTGAGTATCAACTTTACTCCAGGCCCTGTTTAATCTTATGGATACAGCAGTGAACATGTGACACATCCAAATTTCTCTTTCCTGGACAAATGCTAATATGTAAAAATTTTAAAAAATCATAGTTTATTTACTATTGTATTGTATTTAGTATTGTATTGTATTGTTTGTATATATACATAGTATATATACTATATAAATACAATTAAGTGCTAAATGAAAAAAACAATGAGAATATTTGTGAAATACAGGTTTCTGATTAATGGTTTCATTAACTTTTCGTTAATCAGAAAATGCCAGTTTGTTTAAGACCTTGTGTTGAAAAACGTTCTAAACTGTATGCACTGCACTTTCAACAAATGTTCCATTCCAACACAGCAATGCCAGGCTAATCCCTCCAGGCARCCTGGCCTTCCTCCCATAAGCTAGAGACCTGGAGGCCAGACACCCACTAAAGGGTGAGGCTCCTTCCCCGGAACTTCAAGCCATGGCACTTCACCACCCACTTCTCTTGGGGTAAATTACTCACTGGCTTGTCTCTCATTCTCCATTTTTAACCCAAGATCTTGGCCTTGGATTTTTAGGCCACTGTCTGATCCCACTTGCATTAATTCTTTGAGAGCTTTCAACTGCTACTTGACCAGAAAGAAATTATCAAACATGCCAGCTTTCCAGGTCTGTGATGTCCACAATACTAAGATCACCACTTAGCCTGAACAAGTTTCCTTAGTACATGCTGAGTAGCATCCTGTGGAAAACCTTTCTGACACTGGACTAAACCTCTGAAGCATCACCCCTGTCTGCCTGGACTCACTCTCTCATGTCCTGACGTGTATCTTTCCCTTTTGGCATCATCGGAATCGTCGGCTCGTCTTACCGTGTCCTACAAATGATTTTGAGTGTCTACTGTGAACAAAGCCCTGTTGAACATCCAGGATATATTAGTAAAAATGTAAAATGTGTTCGATGAACTTAACAATATAGGAGAGGAAAGTTAGTGGGGAAGTACTTACAAGTGTGAGAAACCTGAGACAATTGAGTGTGCAGGGAATGGGGACTCTCCCAGCCAGCGAGCCCAGGAACTCATGAGGTATTTGTACTTTCAAGGAGTGCTAAGGGCCTGAAGATACCCAGGGAATCAGAAGGATAAAGATGGACAGACACAAAGAAGACGGACACAGGCCATTCCACCTGGAATATCCGGTTAGTGTAAAGGACTTTGACTTCATTCTAACAGCCATAGAGTGTTTGCCCAGGCTAGGCCTTTCAACCACATGTGATTTTCTTCCAAAGTATCTGTGACATCTTGGAATGAAAAACCTTGAATAAATGAAAATCTGCCTCTGCTCTCCCTTGTCCTTGGTAATGTGGTCCTACTGAAGACAACAGCATTACAGTCAGTCTCTCTCCTTTCCATCTCATTTGGAATTTTGAGTTGCTTTATATCTTCGCTTGTGCCCCAATTTCACATTCCTCTCATTGAATATTATAAATTTCATCTCTCTTTGTCATCTTCAATTTTCTGTTCATCACTAACCCCTACCCCCACCTGCCCTGCCCAACTCTAATCACCACCAGGTTTTGTTTCCTACAAAAACAAGGTCAATGAGCAGGGACTCAGCATCACCCACTCCAACCCAAACACTATCCCCTCCCCCCTCTCCTTTCCTCCATTGGAGGTGGGGGTTGAGAGTACTTTTCCTCCTCATTACCATTCATCTCTCCAATTTTCCTTGTGAGCACATTCTCACAGTTTGCCCCACCATTTAGTCTTTTGCTTTTCTGAGTCTTTAACCTCCTATCACCCCATTTTGATTCTAGATGGTTCTTATACTTGCTTTGTAGTCTGCATGATATTATCAGGAATAATCTCTTTAAATGTCTGCTTTGCCCAGTGGGTATTATGCTTCTCAGAGGTTGGCTGGTGTGTTCCGTCTTCTTCCCTGTCAAAGGGTATTATCTACCCTTCAGAACACGGCTTCCGCTCCTCTCTAGACCACACCACAAGGTGATGGCTTTGACCTTGTATATTTTTAAGGTGATGTACTAATCAAGAAAGAAGAGATTCAGCAGAGAGAGCTGGTTTGGATTAGATGGTGATAAGCATCTCAGGACATGGTGGGGTCTGGTTGGTTGCAGGATGGGATGAAGAACTGGCAGAAGAAATTACGAAGAGATCAGAGATTCTTAGGATGTACTAGACAGAGTTTGGCCCCCTGCTCCCAAAGGACCTACATTCAGAATTGTTGTCAGACCAGACTGGAGAAGAGAGGCAATAGCTCAGTCTAAGGACAGTAAGAAGTGACAGCTCTAGTGCTGAGAAGGAAGGAAGAAAGAATGAGCATGAGAGATACACTAGTCACCAGCAGGAACCACTCGCAGGAACTCATAAGGACACTTGTAAGCCCTAAGTCCGATGAGCAGGTTGTAGTGGCAGTTCTTTGTCTGTGTTCAGATCCTGGAAGACAACAAAATGTCCTGCAGTGCCTTAGTTCTCACGGGGACTGCTGCATTGTTAATAAATCATGCATCATTTATCCAAAGCCACCAAATGATCTATAGCAACAGCTGGGAGAATTCCTAATGTCATATGCATAGTGTATCTTTGTATGCTAATTCGCTCACTAAGAAGCCTCAAAGGAGCAGAGTCTGTATCTCATGCCCCTCTGTCTCCAGCACAGAAGAGGTTGAATGTTTGGGGTGCTGGGATTACTCTTTATTCATAGAGAAGACAACGGAGTCATTAAGTGACTAGAAATCTTGCCCAGACATACTCAGCTGGTAAGTGAGATCCAAAGCTCTAGCAATTTCTTTTTTTAGTGCCAGCCTGCCACCTCTGACAGTACCAGGCACCTTGTGGAAGCTTCTTGATATAAGGGTAAATTATACATAGATCAAAATGGTTGCTTGATAAATGCCTCAGGGAGGAGGTGCTAATTTGAGTTAGTGAAAGTGTTATTCCTCATTAGTTTAACTTTAGCCTTTAAGGAGGATTTTGAGTTTGTGGTGGGTTGAATTTTTCACCTTATCTGTAACTACTACTATACTGGTTCCTATCTCATGATAGAGGTTCTGCCCTGAAGGGGGAGAGACAGATTAACTTTGGGAAAAAAGCAAAAGAATATCAGAAGGGGCCCACCTGTGCAGGAACTTCTCTGGAGAGCAGAATGTGGGAGGCAAAAGCTGAGTCAGATGAGATCTTTTCCTGGGAAATACAGACAGATGGCGGTAAGGGGAGGTTACTCATTCTGTAGTGATTGCTGGTGAAATAGAGTGTTCTCATTCAATAACATCATCCTTACGTACACGCACACAAATACCTTTTTTTAATTTTACAAACTATGAGGGGAAATTTTTATGCCCTCTGTGCTCCAAATATATACATATGACAATTCACAGACCACATGAAGCTCAAGAAGAAGGAAGACCCAAAGTGTGGTTGCTTCAGTTCTTCTTAGAAGGGGGAACAAAATGCTCAAGGGAGGAAATACAGAGACAAAGTGTGGAGTAGAGACTGAAGGAAAGGCCACCCAGAGACTGCCCCACCTGGGGATCCATCCCATATACAGTCACCAAACCCAGACACTATTGTGGATGCCAACAAGTGCTTGCTGACAGGAGCCTGATATAGCTGTCTCCTGAAAGGCTCTGCCAGATCCTGACAAATACAGAGGTGGATGCTCTGCTCGCAGCCAACCATTGGACTGAGCACAGGGACCCCAGTGGAGGAGTTAGAGAAAGGTCTGAAGTAGCTGAAGAGGTTTGCAACCTACAGGAAGAACAACATCAACCAACTAGACTCCCCAGAGCTCCCAGAGACTAAACCATCAACCAAAGAATACACATGGAGGGACCCATGGCTCCAGCCACATATGTAGCAGAGGATGGCCTTGTTGAACATCAATTGGAGGAGAGGCCCTTGATCCTGGGAAGGCTAGATGCCCCCAGTATAGGGGAAGGTCAGGGTGGGG
Organism: Apodemus speciosus; assembly: GCA_002335545.1. Taxonomy (NCBI): domain Eukaryota; kingdom Metazoa; phylum Chordata; class Mammalia; order Rodentia; family Muridae; genus Apodemus; species Apodemus speciosus. The sequence continues at coordinate 27,187 of BDUI01024178.1, forward strand.
AGGCAGGAGTGGGTGGGTGGGTGTGGGAGCACCCTCTTAGAAGCAGGGAGAGGGAGGGTGGGATAGGGAGTTTCTAGAGGAGAAACTGGGAAAGGGGATAACATTTGAAACATAAATAAATAAAATATCCAATTAAAATATGTATATGTATGTGTATATTCACATATAACACACACATATTCTTTAACACACACACACATGCTTGAGCACTCACAGTGACTCAGAGGCTGACTGAGTGAGAGAATTGCAAATTTTTCAAGAGCTAAGCATACAATCCACTGACTGATACTTATTAATGACGGATGGGGCTGTTTCCAAATGTATTTCTTAACTCTCATCTGTTTTCAGTAGAGTTTCTATTGTGCTTGGACTATTTTCTTTGGGACTGTTTGCCTCTGCTGCAGTACAGAGACCCCACAGATGCAGAGGCATGCCATTCTGTCCGTGTTGCATCCATTTTGATTAGGCAGACACGGTTCTGGCTCCAAGGGCAGTCCACGAGCCACAGATGCGCAGCTGGCTGAGGTGTAACAGTTGTCTTCCTAGATGGTCCAAGCTCTCTGATTCAGGCAGGTGCTGCAGGGCATCTGCTGAAGATGCTTTATGTTCTCAAATATGTGGAGACTGTATGTATGGGAAACAGAGAAAGGAAAGTCAGGGTACGGGGCGAGGAGAAGCTTGTGGGGGCTTGGTCTCCAGTGTTCTGTGCTCACTGTGGAAAGCAGGTTTTTTATGACGTAAAAGCAAAAGCTCTGTGGACTCACCTAGCAAATGAAGTCTTTAATTAGCCAATGCACAGCAGGCTGGAGGTTATCCACAGGAAAACTCACCTGCCTTCTTGCTGGAGTTTTAGGATGTGGACTGCTGACCATTAAAAATGTTTCTGTACAGGATGGCTGTGATTAAGGGTGACCTTACAATTGACCATATTAAGTCTCACGCATAACTGATAGACATGAGCTTGCTTTCCTCACTTTGGGCAATAGCCGGTAACATGGCCTATGATGGACAGGTGGACTGTCTTTTCTGGAGGTGATGAGGACTTACTTTGAACACTCTAGAAAGAGCTTTGCATGAACACTCAGGGAGAAATTCCATGGTTTATCGTGACTTGAAGCAAAGGGTAGATAATCTCTTCATTGATGGTCATTTTCCTAAATAACCAGTTGCAGACTTAGAGACACAGTGAAAACTTCATYGCCAAGTTCCTGAGAGCCCAGGGAGGTGTGTTCAGGAAGACAAGCCATTTGGCAACTTGGCACCAGATTCCTTTAGCACTGAGAAGGCTGAGGTAAGAACCTTGAAGAATTGTAAGCCCACCTTCTTGCCAAATTTTCCTTGGTGGTGGGGAGGGTGAGTAATAGCCGGGAGTTGGAGAGGAGAGTTACAGCTGCGGATG
>BDUI01024179.1:5363-17048 GCA_002335545.1 Apodemus speciosus
CGCAGTCTGTTAAAACACTTTAGGCAAATAAGATGAGTGGAGAAGACACCAAAATAAAAATCAATTGTGAACCTAATATTTACACTCATCACCCTRCATGAGGATTATAAAGGAGAGTGTTTAAGGATCTTACAGAGCATACTCTGAAGAATATAGACAATCAAAATTGTGGGAAAGCAGAGGATGAAAAACTGTGGAAAGCATGTATAAGAAAATAAACGATTCTCAACAAGTTCATCTTTGGTGGTAGCTTGAAATTTTTGCCTGAGAATATTTTAATAACAAAATTAGTGAGTACTTAAGTATCATACCACAACTCCAAACATCTGCTGAGCCATTGAGAAATGGGTAAGGAAATGGTCCAGATGAGCTTTTTAAGTCAATGATAAAAGACTTGAGAGACAATCTGAAGAGGTTCCTACCTTGGCCAGAGTTGAGCTAATTTGAGCATTAATAGAATAAATATTTGGAAGACAAACAGTATCTCTTCAAAAAAAAAAGGCCATATCAACAAGTCACACACGGAGAAAGAAAGCTCATTAGTCAGCTGTGGAGGTGTTAATAGACGAAATCTGGTCTGTTTAGACATGTGAGAGAAGACAGAGGTTGGTCGGTTGTGGGAAGTAGCTCACTCAAAATGACTTTTCAGGGATAAGCTGTATTAGGAGGACAACCCTGGACACCACAATGAGTCCATGATGACGAGAAAGCATTAAAACTGACAGGACATTATCTTAGAGACAACATGATGTCTCTAGAAAAGGGGAAGAGGAGGCCTGGYGGTTAAAGAACACTCAATGTCCACTTCTGTCGTCCAAGGGCATGTGCACAGACTTACATCCAGGCAAAACATCAATGAACACAAACAAAACAAAACAAAGACCAAAAACCTGGAAATAGCTTCATTATGAGGAATGATTTAGAGTAAAAGATAGGTGCTATGAACAGAATGACAGGAGTACTAGAGAAGTGCCTTTAGTGAAATCCGACCCCCCCCAAAAAAACAAAGGAAAATATCTTTTATATTCCTTCACAGAGTGATTAGGATATTCTAATCATATGATTTAGTCTAGGGTAGCCCATAAGGAGGGCAGTAGAGGAGCCAGGTACTAGGTATGACTGGGTAAGCAGGTGTAAGAACTAAAGTACACTAGAGTTTCTTGTTTCTAACTTAGAGAGGTAGAGGTGGGGCTTTAGAAAAATTATGCTTGCATTGTCTTCACGGTGTGTGATCTGGATAGCTAGTGATCATCATCTTAAAGGGACAAGCCTATGGTCTAACACTGTGATGACTAAAAAGCCAAACAAAGTGCCACTGAAAATAAAAAGTACCTCAGCAAACACTTATGCCACTGAAAAGTTCAAAGTGCTTTGTGGGGTCAGGTCCAAACAGTGCCTTGTATTTAAGAGACTTAAATCTATGTTGATGGTAAAAGAGGAAGAGAAAATGAAAATGAATTTGGACTTTCCCACATAACAAGGCCTTCTGTATGTTGGTGGCAATGTGTGTCACAATGGAGTCCCTTCTGGGAGTCTTCAAAAACAGCCAAAGACATTTTTCCCTACATTGGGCAGGCTCAGGAGATACTCTTAGTGACACATGCACCATCTTCCCCAAAAATGAAGTGTTCTGTGTGCTAAAAGCTTTAAAAACCCAAATTCTGCAGCTTTAGATAACTTTGTAAATGGTATTTCAGTCTTCATTGTGCATGAGTTTAGCTATGAAATCTGTATCTTCCTCTTGGTATCTGCAGCTCCCCAGCAATCTGTACCTTCTCTGTTTTGGCATCTCTGTGTTTGGAAGTTTTTTTTTCTATTTTTCCCCTTCAAGGATCTTCTCTCCCTCCTCTGCAGGGCCTTTTTAGGCATTAGCTCCTGCTTTGGAGGTTCAGGTTCATCAGAAAACCTGTGGGTCTTCTGCTAATTGCCCTTTATTTTGGATTTCTGTCTCTCTCATTTAAAAATTTATTTTATCTTGAATATAAGAGTATTGTATGTATGCTGAGTGCCTGATGCCCTTGGAGGTCAAATGAGGGTATTGGATTCCCCCAGAGTTATAAGTGGTTGTGAGGCATGATGTAGGTGCTGGAAACTGAAACCAAACCACTTTTAAGATCAACAAGTACAGCCACTGAGCCAACTCTCTAGCCCTGGGTTTGTCTCTTTTAGCATTTACTTCAGACTGACTTTGGGTGTGTCAGGGAGAGGGGCAAGGGTGCTGGAGGAGAATGCAGAGGTAATGGCAGGGTTTGGTCTGCCTGGGGAATAATTCCATTTCTTTAAAATGCTTGGACTCTAGGAGGCCTGTGAGTTTATGGAGCCCTGGCAGCCTGGACCAGTTAGGAGGTACATGATTTTAAAGAACAAAATTTATTAAACCAACTCCCCACTCAGTATTACAAAGTTAATTTTCTTACAAAAAAAAGTGGTGATACACACACACACACACACACACACACACACACACACACACACACACCAGTAGCCATATCGGCTGTGTTTACTGACTGATTTTTGAATATGTACTCAACTATGGCTCTTACATGCTTAAGCTTGGCCACATCTCTGGGCTTCTGTGTATCAGGAGGTACTTAGTATTCATCACTGTAGAGTGGAGTGGTTAAGGGCAAGGATGGTACCTGGACTCAAATCCTGGTTAAAAGCATCTGCAGTGGCTGTGAAACCTTATGTCACTTAACCTTTCTGAATGTCACCTTCCCCATCTTTGAAATATTACTTAGTACATAATAATACTTAATTTACAATATTATTCTAAGGAAAAACAGACTAATATGTATACAGGCCTAACCTCTAATAAATGTTACTGTTCCTATATGCCAAAATCACATTTTCTGAGAGAATAAGTCATGCTTATGCTTTTTATTCATATACTTAATTGCATGCTGTAGCACAGTTTTCTTTTTTACTGTTTCATATTCATTCAGTRGTTTATTAAAAACACTGTATATGCTCCTTACGGGGAGAAAATTTGATTTTATAACAGCCTCTAAGCTTTGCACAGTGCTGTGAAGAGCACACAGCTACTCAGGGAGGAGATGCTATATGAATGAACACAGGCAGGAAATGTTGGGTAATTATTAGTCTGTGCTCCGTTTGCTGCAGACTGTATTGAAATTAGTGCCTAGCAGGAGCAGTATTATCTTATATCCCAGAAAGTCAAACCAGAAGCAAATACAAAGCTAAGTTAATTTTAAGAAGTAGAGTAAAAGTCTCCTACTTCTGAATACAGTAGAGTAGAATGATGACATTAATTCTTCTGCTATTTAAAAGCACCAAAAAAGCTGCCCAAATAACTATAATTGCAGTGACAAGACTCTCCAGAAAAGATAACCCCAAAGAGATGAGCTAATGGACCACCTGGCTTTCTCCTTGGACCATCTGTGGATTTTGAGCAGAGAACAAATRCCAAGACTGTGCTTTGTTTGATAGGTCTACTGCTGGAGGACAGTGAAATCAGCAGGGGTTTGGTAATCCGCAATGCTAGACAGACAAAATTAAAGACCTAWGAACAAGTTCCAGTGAGACTCCATGGGTGCCAGGCTAAGCTTACTGCCCCCTCCATGATGAGCACTGGAAAGTGTAGAGTGAGAGAGGGAACTAAAGCAGAAATCCTACCCAAGTAGAAGGAAGTGTGTTCCATTCTGACCCCACCAAAACTACACACAGGGCCTGTAAGAGGAAGGAAACCTGAAATCACAGCAACTTTTATTAAAATTGAGAGAGTTGAAATGAAATTCAATGTTTTACCTTTTAAATTTTATTAGACACTTGTAATTTTAAAAGTTGTAAAGATGGTACAGAATGATACACAGAAATACACAGAAATACCCCTTTTCCATTGGGGGGTCTCTTAACAACTRACTCTCATCAATACAATATCTTTACATTAGCTGCCAGCTGTATTTGAATCTCCGGCCTTCTCAACAATACCCTTCTGCTGTTAGAGGGCTCAGAACAGAACACTATGTAGCATTAGTCATCAGCTCTCCTAATCTTCTCTAATCTGTGACCAATTGCTTGATAATTTGGATATCTTATATTTTAGAGTTTTGCTTCTGAGCCTAGCCTTTAACTACTGAGTCATCTCTCTAGCCCATTGCTTGCATGTTTTAAAGACAGACTTYCAGTTCAGACTTGTCTTGTACTTTCTCAAGTTAGAATAAGGTGACATCGCAGAGAAGAAACCCTCACATCACATAGCACCGAAGAGAACATGATAACCACGTGTAGGGTTACTAACTTTGGCTAGTCCCTACTCTTCCTCTCAACCCCACCTTGAAAATATTTTCRCCCAGACTAAGGCTTCCCATTCTCATACCAGTGACTTTCATTAGGAAAACATATACATTTTATAAGATCCAATTTAATGTTTTTGTCTGATATGGATTGTGGCATGTCAAAAAAAATTCCTCACCACATTTAAATTGTCCACATTTTCTTCTGTGCTTACCTTTAAAGGTCTTGAAATATATAAGGTCTCTTGATCTGTTGTGGACCAAGAGAATTTTTTTTTGTCATTGTTGCTGCTGGGTTTTTTGGTTTGCTTTCATACAGAACCATTTGTTCACAAGACCAAGTATAAACAGTGTAGAGAGTTGAGTCAATAAAGTGTCTGCCTTGAAAACCAGAGGATCCAAGTTTAACCCCCTAGCACCAAGGTAAATAATGCCCCAAGTGGTAGTACACTTGTACTCCTAACACTGGGGAGAAGCGATAAAGGCTCCCAGGGGCTCTGTTAAATTGACTTTGCACCTTTCTCATGTATCAGCTATAGCATTTATGTAGGTCAATCTGTGGAGTCTCTTGTCCATTCTACTCATTTGATAGGTCTGTAACTTAGAATGCTAAACTGTCCTCGACTATATGGCTGGTTGGAGAGTTTTACAGCTTTGTTCCTTTCAGAGTACAGTGGATACTATCCAGAGGCAGTGGATAGTTGTTGGGAAAGGGAGAATCATTGTTTTCTGAAGCTGTAGCCATTCGTAGGTTTCCTATGCTCCAGTGCACAGTACACATATATGTGGACTTTGTGGGGTTTCTTGTTTTTGTTTTTAGGAATAGAAATGAAGATGTAAGGAGTTARGTTGTATTGGATACATGTGGGAGGAGTTAGAGGGGGAAATAAGAGATATACATGATCACATTTTATTGTATACATGTAGGAGATTCTTTAAAAATATTTTTACTTTTTCATTATATTATTTATTTATTGCACCTGCATACCTATTCATCTGTGTGTATATGTGTGCATGAGTACACATGTGATGAAAGTCAAAGGACAACTCTTAATAATTTCTTCCCCTCAGCTATGTGAGTTCCCAGGGATCAAACTCTGGTTGGCAGCAAGCACCTTTACTTGCTGAGCCATCTCATTAATCCTTCTTTTCATTCTAAAAGTTCCTTTGTTTTTCTATGTGTCTTTTAGAATCTGCTTGCCAATATTTGGCTTTTTAAAAGTAGTCTGAGGTTTTGATTAAGACAACATCAAAAAGTAGCTGGAGACATGTCTCAACAGTTAAATACACTTGCTTCTCTCACAGGGGTTTGGGGGACCTAGTTCAGTTCCCAGCACCCAAACTGTGGCTTACAACCATCTGTAGCTCTAGTTCCACAGTATTCTTCCGTGTCTGTTTCTGCTATCTGTGGGCACCAGGCATATACATGACATAAATACATACATTCAAGTGAAACATTCTTACATATACAATAAAAATATTCTTTAAAAAGATAACACCAAATGATCGGGGTATATAGCTCACTGGCAGAATAGCTGCCTTGCATGTACAGGACTCTGGTTTTTATTCTCAGCACTGAAAAGAAGCTATATTATGGCATCATGGAATCTAGAGGTCACTGAACTTTCAATACCAAGTCCTCCATCTGTCATCCTGACACACTGTTCCTTTTACTATTCCTCTTTCATCTGTGTTTGCCCCTTCAAACCATGCACAGCCCATATATATTTTGCTAAGATTATAGCTAAGCACTTCAGTTTGATACTGCTGGAACTACTATGGATTCCAATTTAAAAATCTCAATATCTCACTGATGATATACAAATGAGGATATATGAGCCTAAAGCAGATAATTGTTATTTTAGGAACAACAACTTTATACACAGGGAAATAAAATATGTGATAGTAAACATACAAAAAGTTAAATGTTTTCATGCCTCAATACTGTTAGAAAGGTCATCAAATAATTTGCAATGTATGTACGTTGGAGCAATGGGCCAAGTAATAACAATAGTTTTAAAATAGAATAATTAAAATAGTAAAAAGGAAAACAAGTTATAAATTTTAATTTAAATAAACCATTAAAATGCTAGATTTTTCTTTGCGTAAAAGACTAATATGACTTGAAAGATACAAACTATGACAAGTAATTATTTTAAATTAATGAGTGAAATTTAAAATCCTAATACAAAAATATTATACTGTTATGACTCCAAGTTACCATGAATGTAACTGCATTTACCTTATCTCAGAAAAGGTTATATACAGTTCCTACATAAAATAAATCTGACCTTCTTTTTTTTCTTTTGTGTATTTATTGACATGTAAATCAGCCTGACAACTAACTTCAAAAGAGGCCCCCCACATATCTCCTACATCACACCTACCTATAGAATCAAATGCACCCTCACCAAATTCACTAAACAAAGAGTTCCCATATTATGAAAGTCTAGAAATGATTATTATGGAGTAACTGTTTAGGGACTTTTTATGAGATTATGACTAAAAATGCTTATAGATTTTGACCAATGATAAATATATAATGTTGAAACATGAAACAACAACAAAACCCTAGGATCCCAAGACAGTTCAGCCAGTGAAGGCATGTTGCTTCCAAGCCTTGATGACCTGATTTGATCCCCAAGAAACACATGGTACAAGGAGAGAGCTGATAAACAGACTCCAGGTACATTATTCACTGACCTCCTCATGTGTCATAGCTCATATGAACACATATTCACACAATATATAAATAAATGTAATAAAATGCATAAAATATAAACAAAAGGCATTTTATATGATTCTGGCCAAGCAATCTCYGTTGCTAGTAGGAAACCTGGGAAGAACTTCAGAGAATGCATTTTCCTTCTCTATAACTAAGAATTACAACCTGTAAGCACCTTAGCTGGTTTTGGGGGCCTATTAAAATGTCTTCAATAAGGAAAAATTTTAGAAACTAACACATAAATGTCTTGCATGAGCTTGATGTGATTTCAAGACATCTTTTACCCGGTCATGGATCTCATCACAGTTTGGAGGTGAACACCAGTCAGAGTGGAATCTATGGGCACAAAATGAAAGAAAGAAAGAATAACTGTTAAAGGCAGGAAGAAACAAATTTTCCCCCAACTTTATGAGCTTAATTTTTCCTTTGGCCAAATATGAGGAGAAAGAACATATTCAGATACTTATTCTCAGCTACACTATTAATTTTCTACAAATTCTAAAAATAGTCTTATTAATTTTGACATGTATCTGGGAGTCTATCTCTATATATCTGATCACTTTAAGAATTTGGCACAAGACTCTTTAGCACTTATCTCTAAATAAACATGTTATGTTTCACATCAGAACAATAATTCTATGTACAATGTCTTTAAAATTAGCTTTTATTCTCTAACAATTTAATACGCTTTGTAAGTATGAGGAAAAACAGGAAGCTACATCCAACACATAAACTTTATGAGTGATTTCTTATATACAAGAGATGGAAATACTACTTAGAATCTACTCACATTTCCATTCCTTTGAAATACAAATAAAATAATCCCTTCTTAACAAAGGTGATGTCACCTCTCTATCCACTATGAGAATTGTACTTTTAAAAGTGAAATATTAAAATATAGATGAGCAAAGTATGACTTTAATTAGAGTCTGCATATTGGGATTTAAAATGTCAAAGAAGAAATAAAGCATCTATTTCTTTTCATTCTGCTCTTCTTTAATTCAAAACTGACATTCATATAATTAAGGTATTTTATTTTATTCTGGTCATCATGAAACTTTCCAGACCCCTTAATTATAGCATATATTTGAAGTGATATTGATAATTCCCCTGTAAAGAAATGGGAAGTATGTTAATATTCTTAACTTAAGTTAATAAGTAACTTAAATTTGGCCCTTTTTCATTCTCAGCTTGTTCTAACACAATTAGAATATTACATTATTACACAAAGTACAGATCATTAAATAAGTGAATGGCTTAAAGGATCTACTTTAAAGGAATAAATAGACAATATAATAAATAATCCCAAACTTAATCTGTCACATAAATAAAAGGAAGATTAGGTGCGCCTATGCAAGTGGGTTGGCAGAACAATTATCTCAGTACAAGCAGCCCATTGTGTACATGTGAGATGCAACTGTGAAACTCCAGGACCTCCCCAAAGACACGACGAATCGCTCCACTAGTCTGTGCTATGGTGTAAGAAATGCTTGCCTCCGAAGCTGTAATGATTCACAAAAGACAACAACTTGAGCATGATTTAAAAGGGTACCAATTCCTTTTTAATTGGGTATGTTAATATTCAAGCCTTATTTTAGTAACAATGTAAAGTGTAAAACAAATCTGGAGTTACAATATTAATATTTATACTTAAAAATATGCTTCTGAAATACTTATACTCAAAATTGAAACCATTTTATGGCATGGGAATTTTTTGGATATATTTTTTCTATGGGTGAAAAGAAAACAGCACCTTCACTAAAATTAGAATTCATTGGCTAAAACTGACAAAGATTTTTTAATCTGTTTATTAAAAACCATGATCAAAGGGTTACCATCTTATTTCAATCTTAGAGAAAATATAATTTTAATGAATACTGTACATAAAAGCTTCTGCAGCTGTGTCTCTGACATACAACTGCTAGAAAAAAAATTCAAATTTTCCTGGGAGATACAATACACATTTACATCAATTTATACTGTTTCATGACTTCAATGGATTCTGTAAACACCAGCAAATATATTACTAGTAACCTAGAAACACCAAACCCAAGAGTGCCATCTATTTAAAGAGGGCTGCTGAGTCATGAAAAAATATGAACTGAACACTAGAATACCATTTTTTATTGAGAAGCAGAGTCTAAGTTCCAAGCTTGAGATCTAAGGAAGGGACCACAAGGAAGGAGGACAAGAAAGCAGAAGGARGAGAAAGGAGAAGGAAAGGGGGAAAATGCTATGGGCTGGGAGAGTCATGAAAACATGGCCATAAGGGTTGGCCAATAGGAGTTAAGAGCGGCCCAGATGGGATATATCTAGTTATAACTTGGGATTATTGATGGGGAAATAGAAATTAATAGCTTAGAGGGTAGATATCTGCCCAGATTTATTGTTGATTAGGGTTTATTATAAATAWAGAAGTTGTGYGTCCTTTATCTGGGAACTGAATAATCAAAGGTGGGGTAGAAACCCCAACTTAAGATGAAATAYTTACTAAARCGGGGACTTGTAGGGAGAGAGRRYAGCACTCAAGCATGAAATTCTCATRAAACAAATTTAAATTAAAGATATTCTGTATGTCAGTATCAAGTGACCAGTGTCATACACATACTCTCCCTTTGCCCCCACCCCAGTCCAAATGCTTACAAAGCTAAAGAAGAAACAGATAACCTTAACTGTTCAGAGCAGGATGTTTTAATACAGCAGCCATAATCTTGTTCAAAGTAGATGTGTTCAGTTGAACCATTGATAGAATTCTATAGCTAATTAAATATTTGTTAATGAATGAACTCAATATGTTTTAAGAATTGAGTGGTTACCTTTTCATACCATATATAAACATGGAATGTGAGAGTCAAGAGTCAAGGTGTTAAAACTGTTTCTCTTGTGTAAAAAAAAAAAAAAAAGCCTAGATTTTTTTTTTATGGAAAAAAATAGTTTTATGTAAAATGGTGGGTATTTTTTCCCATGCCCTCGTATAACAATCCTTCTGATTTGGGACATAAACATTCTCTGAGAGAGGGCTTAACTCTCCCCATGACTTAGATTCTTCTAGGTTGCTGGCAGAAGGCAAATGAGAAGCCAGATACCACACAACATTGCGTGTTTGACCATGGAGATTAATCAGAAAATTCAGTGTAGACTATTTGTATACTTAAAGGCAAACCAATTATAAGAAGTCACCAGGGGGTCTACAAAAACAATGTATCACACATTGGGACTTTCACCTTTAATAAATTACATTAACTAATTCGAAATAAAGAGCCAAATCTGGCTAACAAGATCACTTCAAGTGATTTGTGCCCAGGGAGGAATACTAACACAATATATAATATATTTGAAATAAACAATTTAAGTAACTCTCAAAATCAAATTTTAATTTTATAAATAATCTCTTCATATGAATACACTGCTTTCTGTTTCTAGTGCTGAATATTCAAAAAAAAANCTGTTAAGGAACAGAATGCCAGTCACATATCTAAATCTAAAAATTCTGCCTTTGCCTACTCTGAAGACCAGAGAGAGCAGGCAGAGTCACTCTCTGACTACTGTTGGGGACAAGTTTGTCCATTTACTTCTCTCTGGGCATGTCTATCCTCAGCTGCCCCTTCTAGAACCCTCGTTTTCAGCCCTTACTCTCCTCTGCTTTCTTTTTATTCCCTGCCACAGAGACTCAGGGAAGGTAACCGCGGGCATGACACAGCTGGGTAATGGAGTGTTGGCTGTGTCACTGGGAAGTTACAACGTGTTTCTCACGAGAGAACAGACACCAGATGGTCCTGTGTCTTTCATGAACTGACCCTTAGAACCCATCCCATCATTCCTGCAAGTCTGGGCCAGGGATGGTCACATGACATCAGCCTGTCTCATACTCCAACTCTGCTAGAGTCATGGGACAGATATTGACATAGGTCAGGTACAGGAACATCAGAGTGCCCCTGAAGAGACTTCCTCTCCATCTTCCATCACAGCCTGGCAGGAAGACCACAGGAGGAGGATTCTGCATGGGCCTCTCTCACTGTGAGACAGAATACTTACCACAGTGGTACAGATAAGTTCCAAAAGCCCTGGAAGAACCTGGACCCTCAATCACTGTGGCTGGCCATACGAGGTATGGAGGACCCTAGGCTTGAACTGGAGTCACAGCTTTGAGCCTAAAGAGGCCCAGTGGATACAACTGATCGTCCCAAGTTCTAGTCTAGCCATACTGATGGGACCGCTATAACAGCCCACATGGCGGCTTCAGGCAGCTGGCCTCTGAAGTGCCCTACCAACATGCCATCTGYACTGGAACCAGAAAGTTTCTTATCTCAGTGGAGAAAAACTTGGGTGTGAAATATCCCACCCACAGTACAAGGTCAAGAAGGCTCCAGGGGACACTGAGTCCTGCTAAAGTAAAAGGACCACAGCCAAGAAGTTTCTGCCAGAGTTTGGGGTACTCCCTACCATGGTGCTATACAATGAATCAGAAATACAATTGGGGTAATTCTACAAGATAATCAATACTATTCAGGTGAGGAGATAAATCCTGGAAAGATCAATTCCTCCCTCTTCATTCTAAGATGACTAGAACAAGCCAAGTAGGGCAGAAGCCTAGATTATACACACTTACACATGAACTCACACACACATGCATACATACATACATACATACATACATACACACATACACACATACACACATATATACATACATAAATACTCATA
>BDUI01024186.1:5832-18467 GCA_002335545.1 Apodemus speciosus
TGTGTGTGTGTGTATGTGTGTGTATGCACACACACATATGTCCCTGTTCACTGTTCACATTACATTTCAGTTATCTCACTGAATCTCATTCTCTAATTAGACAGTCATCTACTTTATGCACAGAGTCTAGAGGTGAAGGCTCTCGGTCACATGGAAGTCATCCCTAGGGATCTTCATTCTGAGTGTTCTCACAAGACTCTTGAATATAAGATCCGTGGAGTAAAGAAGTGCCAATAAATGATAACCTTGAAGAAAACATTGTCACTGCTAACATCCAAGAAGGACAGGACAACTCTGGTAAGCTTATATAAATCAAATACCATGCAATTTTTAAACTATGTATTTGGGCTTCAGTAGGCGCCAAATGGAGAGCATAACTCCAAATATGCTTTCAAAAAGGGCTTACGGAACTTGAGCAGCTTTTCTAAATTTGACCATGGACGTTTATACCTTTTAATTTAGTGGATTTGAAATGCTTGGCTTCAAGTAGCATGTTGTAAGGAGGTTATTTCTGGACTTTCTCTGTGTGTAAAGTATAAAATTAGCATCCCTCTTTGGCAATTGAACATCCTCGTTTCAACGACAACTCAACTCATCAGATTGTTATAGACACAGGCTAATTAAATGTCCTTCTGCTTTAAGGTTGGCACTGATACCTAGAGGTCAAATTTAAATGGCATGAGCTCAATAATGATCTGCACTGCTAGAATCACACTGGAGCATGGAAGTTTAAAAAAGAACAGTCCAGAATTACCACTTTACGATCATAGTAAGGACACTATGTAACATTTACTGATCTTCAGAGTCAACCATCACATAAAAATAAGGAACTCTGCCTAAGGATGTCTCAGACATTTGCTGCTGTTCTCTTCTGAAGCTGAGCATATGGAGTGGAAGTTAAAATGGTTGGTTTTTCAGCTACAAATATACCCTCACCCCTGCCAAGGCTAGCTAGGACCCTTGGTGGAAAGGAAGAAAGCACWCTGCTTATAAACATGACAGAGACCCCCCCAAGCTCTGCAAAGGGACTGAACTATGGTCACCACCGCCAGGGGAAGGTAGGAAGGTCCTTTGAAGTTAGAGAAACACAGTGAAGACCAAACTGTTTTCATTGTCAAGGAGCTGGGGATGTCACGATAAGAAAAACAGAGCAGAAAAGCCCTATAACAGGTTCCATTGTGTGCAGAACGACCCACTAAAATAAGAAAATTGAATATGTCTACAGAGTCTCACGAAAGAGAYCCACCAGGGACTGGGGAAGGAGAAGCCTGCATGGACAGTGTGCTTGGTTTAGTTGCAAGCATTATCTCTTCCCAGCACTTGGAATTCTGAGTTGTGATACTCTTCYCAATGACCTTGTAAGGTGACACCATTTCCCAGGCAAGGTGAGGCTAAGGACATCTTTAAGAAAGAATTGGCACAGTATGTTTTCTACAGTCAGATTCCAACAATTAACCAGATGCTGTGTCAGTGGATTAGAAAATAGTGTTTGGCTCAGTTCAGACATGAGTCACAGGGAGGGCTGTGCAACTCTACCCTTGGCCATTAGAAATAGCAGCTGAGTAATGATGTTCCTCATGGTTGCAAGGAAATGGTTGGGTCAGAGTTGGAGCCCAAGCTTTATTGCCTTTACACAACTTCTCTAGTAAAAGTATGTCTCCAGATTTTCTGCCACCCTTTCATCTTGGGTCCAGGTCCCAGTGGGCACTAGTGTACTCTCCAAAGCCATGGTCACTCAGGCAGCCTAGAGTGTTTCCTCCTCACAGAGGTAGGCTGTCTGCTGCCATGGGCCACTGGCCCTGTTGTAGCATTGTGCCATAACAACGACTTGGATAATACCTAGACAGCCTGACTTTTGCGTTGGTAGCTTAGGTGCCTGTGACTGACCCATAGAGTAAGCTTTGATATGCTCCTCTCTTCATTGCTAGTGCCACTGTTACACACTGGTATCTAAGCTTTGATTCTCTTTCAGCTATAACAAGGGGCAATGCCCACCTTAAAACATCTGCCAGGGATTTGGGGCTTCTATATTTTCATTTATGTTTCCTCAAGGAATAGCCTGTCTTCCACCCAACTGGTGTTGATGGTGAAAATGGCCCCCATAGGCTCATATATTTGAATATTTAGTCCCCAGTTAGTAGAAGTGTTTGGGAAGGATGGGTGGGTGTGGCCTTGTTAGGCAAGGTAAGTTATTCGGCTAAGGTTTGAGGTTTCAAAGGACTTATGGGGTCCCCATCATTTCTTCTTTGCTTCCTACTTGTGGATCCAGATGTGAACTCTCAACTGCCCCTGCCATCATACCTTTGCTCTGCAATCATAGACTCTAACACTCTCAGCTGCAGGTTGTAAGACATCAGGTGCCTGRATGCTTTTGGATGAGGTGATGGAGGAAAGCTCTGGCAGTGGAGGTATTATGTGTTCTATCATGAGCTGAGAGTTCGAGTCCAGGGCACCTAGCCTTTGAATTTAGGCGAATTGTTGAATTTCTCCATATTTCAGTATTTCATCTATCAAATGAAGATGGTAACAGTACATGGTTTATCCAATGATTGTGAGGACTGACTGAGGGAAAGAGTAGACAAAATGTCCCTAGTGTTATAGGAGAAAGAACCAGTTTGTTGCATGCACCTCTGCTGAGGTGGCCTGYGTACTGAGATTTGGATGGTAAATAACCTGTGCTCAGTCTGAGAATCTGGGTCTCCTCTCAATGTTCTAGGTATGGACMCTCCTAGGTAGAAGCAAAGGCTGAGAAGAGGACCTTTGAAAGATAGAAAATTGTCCAATGTTAGATTTTGTATCAGTGTTGTTGAGTTTCTAACATAGCACTGATTTGATTGATTTAAGCCAAAGTCAATGGTCTAGGAGCCCTGTTTGAACTCAAGTCTACCAATTCTATCAAATGCTGTCATTCTTTGGTTGAACTATTTTGCATGAGGGATGTGGGCATTTGGGGAATTTGCACAGTGGCAAATTGTGATAGAACTCCATCATAAGTTATGAGAAATAACAAGATCCAGAAAATGTGGAAGCATTTACTTCACACCAAAGTTTGCCTTCCTGGTGATATAAAGAGTATAGGGAAAGCCATACCTAATGTCATCAGAATGAATTTCTTAAGGMAGGGGACACTTAGGAAGAGAGGTCCTCCCCTCAGATATGTTAGTTCTGTATCATGAAATTACTGACATCTGTCACGTATTTCCAATGTGGTGACTGCACAACACTGCTCGACCCTGCCCAACTGACAAGACTTGACCTCCTAGGGAAGTCCTTGGGAAAACAGGGCCAATTCTGTTCTTAGACTATCAGAAGCACCAAACTTAATTAATGTTAATTGAATAAACATCTATTTTCTATAAGGATTGACTACACAGTGCCTGAGATCACTGTGGCATGAGATATAAAGTCATTTCATCGTTGTTTCTGCTCAGGCTATACCAGTTCTTCTCAGAGAATTCCTGATGCAGACCTTTGGGGGCTGCAGGTAACTGAGGTTAGTACATGCCTTGGATACATACACACWAAGGAATCCAAGCTAGAGCCTGGCTGGGAA
The DNA here is from genome assembly GCA_002335545.1 of Apodemus speciosus. Classification (NCBI taxonomy): domain Eukaryota; kingdom Metazoa; phylum Chordata; class Mammalia; order Rodentia; family Muridae; genus Apodemus; species Apodemus speciosus. The sequence continues at coordinate 9,386 of BDUI01024186.1, forward strand.
GGAAGACTGGGCATTTAATGATGGGCTGCCAGGACCTGTGTGTTTCTGCAGATTTGTGAGGTGCCATGAGGCAAAGGCTCATAGGGAAGGTGCCTTCATATACAGAGTTCTTGATTAATTGTGGCCAAGCCAGCTCTCCTCAAATCCCCTTGATGATGAGCCCCACATAACAGCGACCATGAGGAAAACCAAACACATCATTTTTATGAAAACCTCTGCTACACTGTTACAGGGACTTCTCAAAAATACTTTCTCTTCCCTGAAGCAATGGAGGGAACTGATGGATTAGGACCAAGTTGCTAAGTAAAGGAGTGGGCTTCCTGCTCACTGTTATGGGGGAGTCTGTGTGCTTCCTGCTGATTAAAAATGTTCAGCAATGCAGAGGACTATAGGAAATGCAGCCGAGTCTGCTCATGCTTGTGGGGTTCAGGGTCACTTGAGCATGCCCCCTTTGCAGAGCTCACAGACTGGGCTTCCAGAAGGACTTGCCAGTCGACCTATAATCAATCAAAATTCTGATCCATGATAGGAGTTTTATATGGATCTTTTTTCCCTTTTGTGCAAACATCTTTACATCTGGTCTAAGCAAAGGATGGTATGTCAGAGTCCTTGGGAGGTACATATACACCGCACCATCCTTCAAGGCTAATAGAAATATTTGCTTTGTCCCTTCACCCAGACTCTAATTCATCTCCACATCTTTTCTTTTTTTCCTTTAAAAGTGGAAGGTTAGTTCACAGCTGCCTCACGTTTAAAGACTTTATTTTTTTCTTAGAGCAATTAAACCTTTGGAAGGGTAGCAAAGGATCAGCTCCTGCTTGAATGTGGACAGGAAGCTRGTGGCATATAGTACATCTGATTTGGCATGGGATTTGGTTGCCATTGAATCTTAACTTAACTTGATTAGCACTGTAACCAGCCAAGGAAACCAGAAACCAAGGGCTACATCCTGGTCAAATGGCATCACCCAGACCATTCATGGAGGATTTAGGACATGGCTCCACCCCAGGGCATTGAGCAAGCTTGGAGTCAGAAGTCTTAACCATGRTGTCCTAGGATTCTAGGCGTCATCTCACACACATTTCTGGATTGCTGATTTTCTAAAATCCACTAGACATCTCTCATTCTAATGACTTCCCAATGCATTTTTCTATAGGCTACTTATGTGGGAGCTCTTCAGACCTTCCAAGCTGTTGAATTAGACAGCCATTAAATAGACGGCTTCAGCTTACCGGTGAGCACCTTAACGATTGTCCTATTTATCTGATATTGTTAATCTGATTTAATGTAGTTGAACCGAAAAAAGAAAAAAGAATCTACTTGGCGCCAGACTTTGAAGGAACCCACATCCCTTTCTAACTACAAAGCTTGCTGCTTAATTGTACAAATACTTGTGGGTTTGGCACAGGTGAGTGCCAATTTGTTGTTTTAATATAAAGCTGGAAAACAGGCCTACCTAGGTGCACGTGACGCATGAGATTCCTGGGAGAAGCTGCAGCCCTGCCGCTTAGGATTCCACATGTAGAAGCTTGCCCCGAATCTGAAAGGAAATACTTTCAGTGGTTATCAGGTACATAGAAGAGACAGTAAGGAAAGCAGGCACAAACCTGCCCTGGGGTTAAAAGGAATCTTTTTTTTTCCCCTCCATATAGATGTGACTCCTGATCTCTGAGTTTGATTTTGACTTTTGGCCACTTTAGTTCAAGGATTATAAAGAAGGAAATGAAGGAACCATCATGTTTCTGCCTAAATATGAGAACATGCAACTATAAGGAGCATTGTACATTTTAAAATCACATCTATGTCTTCCCTTCCATCTCTAAGTAGGTGTGGCTTCCGGTTCGGAAGATGAATTGTTTGTAGTCAGGAATCTCTCAGTGAGAGTTTTATGAGCACACTGGATTTGTCTGAGTTACGTGTTTTGGGCTTGGAGGCAGCACCACTCAGATTTTAATGGACATAGGAATCTCCAGAGGGKTCTTCTTAAAATGTGGATCTGATTCAGCAGGTTTGGGGGTGGGTGGGTGGCTCCTGAGTCTGTTACAGACAAGCTCTGATTGATTTCAGGGCGTCTGGGTCTAACGTCCTAATTCAGGGGCTTGGGAGATGACTCAGTGGTCAAGAAAGCATATTGCTCTTCCAGAAGATCTGAGATTGGTTCCCAGCACTCACACCGGCTGTCTCACAGCTTCCTGGCTGCTATGCCAACTGCAGACAGTGGCAATGCCCAGAGCCTGCACTCACCACTCCCCAACACAGGATTAAAACCAAAATAATAAAGTTCTCCTTCACATTTAATCTTAGATTAGAATCAAGACTGGGTCTTTTTTTACCCTCAGGTTTAGGGAAAGAGCCCAGGACCTCAAACATGCTAGGTAAGTGCTTTATCACTGAGTTGTAGCTCCAGCCCTAGTCTAGGAAAACAAAACAAAACAAAACAAAACAAAACTCCCCAAGATGAATTATTTCTAATATGCAGCCAAGTAAATACCATAGTCATCAAAGCAGCCAATATTCAGACCAACTCTGAATCTGGGGAGTTGGGGATTAAGTGTAACAAGGTGCACAGCACAGGCCTTGTCACATGGCGACCCTTCTGTAAGCCTTGACTCTTAGGGCAATTTTAGTTGACATAGGAGATCTTGCCTACAGTTTAAACAGCATCAGCCTACAGACTGCTATGATGAATGTCACAGGTAAATGACAGGGCAGAGATACCAGTCCTCCTTTACTGTAGAGCGGGAGCCTCTATGGAGTCAGAGCTTGAGAGGAAGAGGCAGAGACAGTCATGAAGTTGTGAGCCAAGACCCATAATCTGACTGATGTGTCAGTGGGTAACTAGCAAAAGAGAATGCCTGCATCACTCAGTAGGCTGATGCAGGATGATTGCACTGAGTTTGAAGCCAGCTTTGGATGCATAGTGAGTTCCAGTTCAGCTGTGGCTATATAAAAAGACCCCGTGTCAAAACAAAAATCTAAAAGGTATCAGGGAGCCCRCTGGTGCTTTAGACTGGAAGGTGATGGGCCCTGATATGATGTATATGTAATGGAGAAGCAAAGGCTTCTTGTACAACTTAGATGTTGYTTAAATGCATTAGCATCACCCCTGATGTGGAGCAAAGGATAGAACTAGAGGAAAATGTCAAAAAGTAAGTAGACGGGCTTTGAGGATAAATTTTAACCTTAGAGATTTAAGAAAGGGCTTTGAACAATATGGGCAATGTTAAAATTCTGAGAGAGTAGATAATGAGTTTGGTGTACAGTTAAGAGTCCTCATGGATTTCCATTTGCAAACTTCATGCTGAGACCTTCATTTAAAGGCAAACCACTGTGTTTTGTTGTTCTAAACATTAGAGAGTTGTAGACTTAAAACCACACCTGGCATATATTTCAGATTTTAAGTGTTGCTCCAAAGCCCTGGTGTGAAGGCTTATTTCCTGGAGTGGGGTTCTTGAGAGGTGGACTCCAGCAAAAAGCCCCAGGTTTCTGGAGTGTACCCAGGAAAGGGACAGCGTAAGCTCTGGCCCCTCCTCATCTGTCATTATTAGAGTCACAAGGTGGGAAGTTCCAACCGCAGCTTCCTTGACACAGAACTGAGGAACTGTGCAAGTTCATTACAAACCAGAACTTTTGAAACCATGAACCAATATAAACATTTTTCTCTTCATAAGTTGATTACCTATAACAGAAAGGTGACTAACAAATCTGAGCATTCGAAGTCCCTGACCACAACCATATTCCTTGGTTGATGGGAACTGGAGTTTGCACAGATGATTTCTGGCCTCATCTATTCCCACCTCCCCGGTCCACCTTAGAGCCAGGAGGTCATAAGACATTTAGATTAACCTGGAAGAAGAGTCAATCATGGTCAAGGAGAAGGGCAGATGTGTCTATCAGATACTATCAGCACAGTGGTAAGCTCGAGTTACAAGAGGCCGATGGTAGTTCCCTGCAGGCTGCAACTGTAGGCACAGTGTGATGGAGCTGCATCTTTGTTGTTTGTTCTGACCTTCACCATGTGGGTACTCTATCTTCAAAGAGATCTAACTTACTGGTCAACCCCTGTGGTGAACAATGAGATTCCCTGAAGACAGAAGGCCTTGTCTAATGTGGCTAGCAAATGACTCAGCTGGTATTGTAGTGACAGAGCCAATGGCCTTGCCCATCGAGTGCGTGGGAATGAATCACTATCAGCTTTCTTAAACAAAACAAAACAAAACAAAACAAAACAAAACAAAACAAAACAGCTTTATTGGATTGTAATTTGCGCACTTTAAGCTGTATCTCTGACCAGGCTGGAACTCACTGTGTAGACCAAATTGGCTTCAAATGCATAGAGATACACCTATCTGACTCTGATCCTCAAGTGCTAGGATTGAAGGTGTGAGCTGCCACACACTCCTGGTTTACATATCTTTCATGGTTTTTAGACCCATCAATACTGTAGAAAGTATCAGTCCTTCACGCTTTGCCTGTTATTACTTAACAGCATTCTGCTGCACAGCTGTGCTCTACAGTGTTAGCCACTGACCACTCAATGGGATTTTAAGTTCTAAATTTTGGTTACTAGGAATAAACCCATCTGRACCATTGGAACATATCTTTATTTGGGCAAAAATTTTCTCCTGTACAGGTTCCTAGAGTCGCTGGCTAAAGTGGAAAGTTAAGGTTTTAAGGAACATGGTAGGTGTGAGCGAGCTGTATTATTTTACACTCTTTACCAGGGCTGTGTGAAGATGCCAGTTTCTCTACACTGTCTCCTCCCTTCCTCTTGTTAGTGTCTATCTTTTTAAATAGGCCACACAACTGGGAGTAGAGTGGTTTCTTATTGTGATTTTAATTTGCATTCTCCAATGATGACTAATGATATTGAGCAATTTGATATGTTTATTAGCCATTTATATTTCTTTTCTGATGAAACGTCTATCAAATTGTTTGCTNAAACAAAACAAAACAAAACAAAACAAAACAAAACAAAACAGCTTTATTGGATTGTAATTTGCGCACTTTAAGCTGTATCTCTGACCAGGCTGGAACTCACTGTGTAGACCAAATTGGCTTCAAATGCATAGAGATACACCTATCTGACTCTGATCCTCAAGTGCTAGGATTGAAGGTGTGAGCTGCCACACACTCCTGGTTTACATATCTTTCATGGTTTTTAGACCCATCAATACTGTAGAAAGTATCAGTCCTTCACGCTTTSCCTGTTATTACTTAACAGCATTCTGCTGCACAGCTGTGCTCTACAGTGTTAGCCACTGACCACTCAATGGGATTTTAAGTTCTAAATTTTGGTTACTAGGAATAAACCCATCTGRACCATTGGAACATATCTTTATTTGGGCAAAAATTTTCTCCTGTACAGGTTCCTAGAGTCGCTGGCTAAAGTGGAAAGTTAAGGTTTTAAGGAACATGGTAGGTGTGAGCGAGCTGTATTATTTTACACTCTTTACCAGGGCTGTGTGAAGATGCCAGTTTCTCTACACTGTCTCCTCCCTTCCTCTTGTTAGTGTCTATCTTTTTAAATAGGCCACACAACTGGGAGTAGAGTGGTTTCTTATTGTGATTTTAATTTGCATTCTCCAATGATGACTAATGATATTGAGCAATTTGATATGTTTATTAGCCATTTATATTTCTTTTCTGATGAAACGTCTATCAAATTGTTTGCTYGTTTTATAATTGGGTTGTTTGTCTTCTTATAAGTTATGATACTTCATATATTCTGCATAAAGCCCTTTAATAAACATATGATTTTGCAAATATTTTCTTTCATTATCTTAGCACTGTTTTTATTTTGAAATTTAAAAAAAAGCTGTTTCAGTTTGATAAGTACAGTTCATCAATTTTCCTCTTCTTTTCCTTTCTTGCTCTTGCCAGGAGAGATGGTGGTGCTTACTTTAATTCCAGTGTTTGGGAGGCAGAGGCAGGTAGATCCTTGTGAGTTGGGGCCAAAATGGGCTACATAGTGGGGTCCAGGCTAATCACAGCTACACAGTGAAAACTTGCTCAAAAACAAAACAAAACAATACCTAAATAGCAACAGCAAACCCTTAGGAGTCTTGTTTGCTCAGCCTACAACCTCGAAGGTTTTCTCTTGTAAATTTGTTTCACTCTTCAATATGAATTATAATCCATGCCCTCCCCCAGAATACCTGGCACAAATGGAAGGCTGTATTGATTAAGACTACATAGTCTTTAATACTACTTCCATTTGAATCCTGATTCACAGAAAAGAATCGCTGGAACTGAGTCCTCTTGGCCAAGTGCACGTGTGGTAGGGACATGGGTCTGCGTGTGAGAGAGACTTGAACATGAGAGTAAAGGAGGAATGGAGGAGGAGAGGCCAGGCTTGGTACAGGCTGATCTCGTGTCCTTTTTCGGGTCAGCCAATCAGAATATGCTAGAAGCAGTAGCAAGTCGAACTGGCCATCTGGCTGCAGCCTAAAAATGAGAACCAACTATTTTAATCTGCTGTCTCTGCTCTAGGCATCTCACACAGTACATCTGCACACTCAATAAATAAAAATCAATTAGAAGTCTGTGCCTCCTCACAAGGCAGTGTTCATTTGGTTATGGGGATGACATGGCACAGGTGGAAGGAAACAGAAGGACTGGAATGAATCAGGACGGACTGACATCCCAGCCAAGCCATCCTGAGGTGGTAGGATGGTTGAGGGTTTCATACTGTCTAGAAGAAAGTTCCAAGAATGCGGGAGCCCGCCACAGTCTTCTCACCTGCAGCCACCAGCCACACTAAATATGTGCTGGCTGTGAGACACCCTCTCTCAAAGCAAAGTTTTCATGTCCCCCTAAATTAGTAACAGGAGTTTCCATAAATAACCACCACAGGGATAATGTTTAAAAATTAATTTTAACCACAAAATATTCCATTACCATGTAATCCTACAGCTGAGGAGATGACTCAGTCAATGGGAGATGTGCTTGCTTTGAAAGCATGAGAACCCAGGTAAAAAAATCCAGGCACAGTCATGTGACCCATGGCCTCCACAAAAGCAAACAGGCACATGCACCTGTATGCATGTATGCACACATACATATGTATCCCCTACATATCAGTTACCTTAACATATAATCTTTGTAAACACTTGCTGCAAATAAAATACAAGATGCCCTTTGTCTTCCTCACAATCTCAAGGCTCACTTTTTTAGGAAAAAAGGTGGTGTGTATGTGTGTGTGTTTCTGTGTGTATGTGTGTGTGTTTCTGTGTGTATGTGTGTGTGTATGTGTGTATGAATGAATGCACATACACACATGCCACATGTGAAGGTCAGTAGATAATGTATAATACTTAGTTGTTTCTTGTAGATCCAAGAATTTGACTCSGGCCATGCGGCTTGGAGGCCAGAATCCTGACCCACTGAACCATCGTGCCAGCCTCTGGGTCCACTTCTTTCACCTTCACAGCAACAACCCTTAATTTTCCAGTTGCATTGTATCCTTAGATATGTCTGCCTAAAACTTAGGGGTTTTTAAGTACATAGCATTGGACTAAAATGTTTGATTTTTGCAAGCTGCTTTTCACATTCTTTAATGTGTCTTCATTTACCAGCACATAGTGACCACCCCATTCTGGTGGCCTGAACATGCCATCTTGTAATGATTGGGGACGTATATAAACTGCACTTAGATGACATAGGTTTATAGATCATTTCCACCTGAGCAAGCTTTTTAGACTTTCTGTACTTCAGCCTCTGGTTCTTTAAAATAGGATAATGATCACATCTGCCCCACAAGGTTTTATGTGCATTAAAGGGTTAATCCATGAGAAACACAGCAGGATCTGTTATCTCATAAATGGTCTAGAAATGCTATCTCCTTGCACATTTTAGTGTCTGTGCAGTATGTCTGTAGTATAGTTTATTTTCACAATTATGTACATTTAAATGGTCAGCAATGTTTTGTAATGATTAATAATGAACACCTCAGTTAAAGCCCCTAAACAATCTTCTACATGTTCCCACACCCACGCCTGCCTTCCGTGGGGTAGATACAAAGAAGCTGAATTCCACAGATGTATGGAGCGTGCGTTCTTGATGCAGCAGCAGAACCAACTGGCATCTGATTTATATTCCTGCCCATGAACCTGAGTACCCACTTCTCCACACTCTTGCCATCAATTAGTGTTTTAAATGTTCATGCCACTAAAAAAATGAAGCATGATCTTTCTTTAATGTTTTAATTTGAGCCTCTCTAATTACTAATGGGAACAAAAGCATTTTCACATTTTTATTGGTCATTGAGGTTTTCTCCTGGATGAATTCCCTCTTCGTAACCTTTGGCGATATCTATATTGAGCAGTTTGCTGGGGACGATGTATATAGCCTGCATGCTAATACCTAGTTTGTAACACGTGTAGTGCTGATATCTACCCTCTGGTCTAGACAGTGATTTATTGCAGTAATTTGAGGAAAGCATAGCCCATCCTCAGGTGGACTATGATGGTTGGGGTCTCAGGAGAATTAGGGCACAAAAATCACCTGATCTTGTTAGGATCACAGCTCTGAAAGACAAAAAGATGACAGGGACGAGCAGGGGATACAGCCCAGAAAGACCTGGTATACCAGATACTATTTAGCTTCCCCTACCTGAGACAGAGATAATTCYAGGAGGCTCTGCATTTGGTTAATCTGGCCTTTTTGTGGATGTTCTGAACTATGGCCACTTGTTAAGTACGRGTCCATGAGAAGTCCTGGAGTTCTGTAGGCCTTTGGGGAGAAGAACAGTGGATATGGTAATAGGAAAAAGTTAGAAAAATTTCTCTCTCTCTCTCTCTCTCTCTCTCTCTCTCTCTCTCTCTCTCTCTCTGTGTGTGTGTGTGTGTGTGTGTGTGTGTGTGTGTGTGTGTATGTGCGAGGGTTATCTATCACTCATAGTATCAATAGCAGGATCTCTCTTTGATGATTAGAAATATAGATTTTTCATCCTATCCAAGACTAAAGGACACAAATCTGTATTGTAGCAAGACCCCAGGTGATTCATGTGTATGCTGTATTTAACAAAAAGAGATTTACTGTTATTTATTTAGAGTACATCTCTCCCTCTGTGTATGTGTGT
>BDUI01024191.1:14243-34089 GCA_002335545.1 Apodemus speciosus
TCACACAGCAGCGGCTTATTTCAAGATGAAAGATCCTCAACAGCTGAGAGCGCGAGAGAACAGGCGCGCACAAGGCTGCGCAGGGTCCTCAAAAGCCCCTCTAAGGACCCCAACGGTTCCTTTTCAAACTTAGCGCTTTAACTGGAGTATTCCAATTGGCTTAGCTTGGGTCAGCTGACTTCCCTCTGACTCAGCACGTTGCTGTTCTCGAGGCTACGAGGCTCAGTCCTGACTGGCAAGTCCCATTTAGGTACCTATGCATCTGCCTACTTCTTTTTTCGGAAAAGTTACGTGGAATATATGAGTATGACTTAAGCACTGCCTGATTAGGACATTTTCCCAAGTTAGATTTCAAACTTGGAGAACTAAAGTCGCGTTGAGTGGACAAAAGAGCCGAAGCTTTTGAATTAAAAACTAGGCCATTGCGGGAGAGATGGTTCAGAACGCTAGTTCCTTGAATTCAATGCCGTCTTCTGACCTCCATGAACACTACACAAAACACTCATATACATAAAATAAATGTCTAAAGTGTTTTAAAACACAGAAAATAAAAGTTATTCTTAATTCTAAAATTATGGCAAATGGTTCTTATTTTTAGCACTTTTTTCATGGCTGGTGACACTGTCATTTTATTTTTCTTAAATTTGTTAATATAGTCCAACAAAACTTGTGTTTTATTATACTATGTGATGATAGATTCAGTTTACTAATGTTTTATTGAGGAGTTTAACAATTATGTACAAGAACACTTCTATTTTTTTTTTCTGTAGTGTTGGTTGTGTTGTCACAGAGTCTGGTGTCAAAATGAAATAAGAAGTGGAGCATATTTATATCCTTGAAAATGTTATGCAAAGTAGATTTACTTCATGTTTCAATTTTGTTGGAATTTACAAGTTTATTACTATGTACCCAGAAAGTATCATTATTGCTTGTGAGTAGCTTTTAAACTATCAATTTATTATTTTTTAATTGCTTGATGGCTAATAAAAATTTCTTTCATGGTTATTGATTTTATCTTTCAAAGAATTGTCAGGTTTTGTCTATTTTTTCACATAAAACCACCATTAATAACAAAACCACTGTCAAAATAACAAAATCCAATAAAGTACACTTGAGAACATATTTCACATTATTGGTAGAAAATATGTAAATATCTCATACTACATAATAAAGAGGCAATGATCAGTTAAAATAGGTCAAAACTTAAAGGACTATTTCTTCAAAGGCAATGAAAAAGCATATCAGATGCTTAACATTTATAACTATCAGGCAAATGAAAACAAAAATGAGGAACCCAACCTCTTCAAACTCATTGATGACAATTACCCTTTCCTAAGAGTGGGACTTTAAAATTGCATATTCACTGTGGATCAACTTGTGTCATTTAGTAAAGAGATATGTTTAAGAAATACTATACTCATGTAACAAAATTTAATGAAAAAGAAATCATGAATTTGAAGTCAGCAAAGAAAATCATATGGAAGAAATTGGAGGGAGGAAAGGAAATGGGGAAATGATGTAATTATAATCTCACAAATACAAGAAATAATATATAAACTTTGCTTTATTATGTATCTAGTAATTCAATATGTTCATACTCAAAGATATTGGAAAATGAAACATAAACAAGTATTTGCAAGGCAATAGGCATATTAATATTATTCATAATACTACAAATATAGAACGAAGTTAATTTTCACTGTACATATGAGTGGATAAGCAAACAACAGCAGGTTGTCCTAAAAGGGCATGACAGCATAGTAAAGAAAAAATGAATAAAACTTGAAATTTTGTGCTAGAGAAATAAAATGACACAAAGTACAAAAGCACTGTGTCATTCATAGGGTATAGTTAAAATAGTAAAATTAATTGATATAGAATCATAGTCACTAGAGTTTTAGAGAGTAGAATGTGAAATTACTGGTTAATGGCAAAGCAGCAATTGGAAATGATAAAAAAGTTCTGGAGGTTGATTTCTACTGAGTTTTCATAATAATATAAATTCTCTTAGTGCAATTGAACTGTAAATTTAAAAAAAAAACGGGCAACACTCTACATTTTATTTAATGATATCTTCACTATGCTAAAAAAAAAAAAAAAAGGCGTAGTACTCTCCATCTCAGGTCTCGGCACGAAATTTTCACTGAACAAATGACATGGCAATTGACGAAGAGGAAGGACCTAGAATGATGGAAGGAAAAGGGGAGAAACATCCCATTGGTAGGTAAGACTTTGCATTTATTTTGATTCAGCTGTGGGCCCACATTCATCACCACATGACCTTTCTTAGATACAGCCAAGGCTCTTCTGTCCTCTTTTTGAAGGTTAATTAGACTTTTGAATGGAGCTTTATGGGATCTATGCTTTCCTTTGTCATATCGTTCCTTCATCCTCACTCAAGCAAGAAAGTGCGCAGAGAATAATTAAGCATTCATTGTACTATGTGTCCCTCTATCTCTGTTGCTGAACGTCTATGTTTGTAATGACAGATAAGACAGCAAGGAGCACTTAATTAGCCTTCGTTTATCACTTGGGTGAGGACATTCACTGCTGAACTCCTGGGGAGCCACCACACATCTCCCAACTATGTTAATAGTGTCATGCTGCCCTGTTTCAGAGCACAGTCCTGGTCAACATCTCATCTCTGACATAAAAGCTATCCAGAACAGAAATAGAGGGGAGAATTTGAGAAAGATTTCGATGGGAGTACATGGGAGGGACAGCAAGATAAAAAAAATAAAGTTATATTTCAATTTCAAAATATCAAAATATGTTTTTAAATCCCATCAGAAACTACAGAATGTACATGGTTTTATTCTACTTTTAAATTTGTCTGCTGTGGTATCATTGATTCTGACAGAATATACAGAAAAGACTATCAGGTATTTCTGAAACCATTAACTGAGAGAAAATATCTTGAAATTAGTCTTATGGGAAAATATGTGCAGCAATTTTAGGTTTATGATGAAATGATTCCGAACTCCAGATCCTCTTGACTCAGACTACAGAGAGGAAGGTGACAGGTATCATAGCCATATATACCCAAAAAAGTTTTTCAGTCAAGTGTTCCTGCTTTGAGTCATGTGTGCATGTTTCTCCTACAAGCAGGGTCAGTTGCTGCACCTTCAGGCCTCTCCACTTTGTAAACTCTCTCTTATTGTGTGTTTACTGCTCTGATGATGTTGGGCGGGATTTTCCCCTAATTTCCTACTAGGCTTCACATTAAGTAATCTGTGGTGTGTGTGTGTGTGTGTGTGTGTGTGTGTGTGTGTGTGTGTGTGTGTGTGTGTGTGTAGGGGATTCCAGACAGTAAGTGCTCTCATTTTTCTTGCCCTAGTTCCACAAAGCATCCAAATATTGTTATAAATTTGTGATTATGTGTGAGAGAATTGTCTTTCTCTACCTCTTCCATAGGGTAAGTAATGCATAATGCTACTGCTAAAGGATATGTAGTCATTGCTCTTTTATAGTTTCCCATTCATAGTTTTACTAACTTTCTAATGTAATGAATAGAAACTTGTGGCTTTGAGGTGATAAAATTCACTGAATATATTTGATGTTTAAATGCAAATATTAAGGACAGGAGATGAGGACTCACTGACTTTTTGGCAGTAATGTTGTATTTGTTCCTGCAGGCTTGTGTCAGCCAATCTCCCTCTGACCTTCCACTTTCTTTCCCATTTCTGTTATGAGCATCTAGTAGAGATCAATTAAAAACATCCAGAAAATAAATGGGGCCTCCTATGTTTCTGGAGATTCTGTGTGTATGTGCCTATTATACATACATATACGTACATACATATGTAGCCATGGTAGACCATACTTTAGAAATTATTCAGTGAATCTGAATATAAATTATCCTAACACACTTGTTCAGTATCCATTCTTTTTGTGTTCTACACAGGAGTATGTATCCAGGCTTCACCTGGAAAGGCCAGATAGGCCATCAATGGGACTCAGTCTCTTCCAGCTATCTGATGGATTTGAGAAACATTATGAGTACATAGTTTATTTGTCCTGACTTCCTTGATACAGTGAGCAATTTGTTTTTCTCTATGGCAATAATGTGGGCACAAGCCTTTATTTTAGAATTTCCTTATCCATGAGATTCTCTGATGGGGGAAGTATAACAGTACCAGGTTGCTAACAGTTTATCATTTATTTATATGCATGTGGTAGGTGTGTGTGCCATTCTGCATATGTGGGGGTCAAAGGACAACTTGAAGGAATTTGTTCTGTTCTACCACAGAGATTCAGAGGTTGAACTCATGTCATAAAGTCTGTCAAGATTTAAGTGATTTTATCTATGGAACTAACTGCCATCTGCCGGCTGCTAATGAAATATGCTTTAGAAATACTGCTAGGGGAAAAGGTGACACTGGCTTTCCCTATATAAACGATATAAACAAGAAATGCAAAGGTGACATTGGTTTTCCCTATATAAACCCTATAAATGAGAAGTACAACCTGTCAGGCAAGATATGCCCACCTGTACAACAGCAGCTTGATTTTGGGGTGGGGGGAATAACCAAATGTCCTGTAATTGGATTTAAGGCTTGATACACAGTCCCAGGGATCCATGATAACCAGATCTAGAGAGGTCATAGGCCCAAGTGTCAGAAGCCATCTAGAATAGGCTAGCATGTGGCCTTCCTGAAGGTAGCCCATCATTTTTGCATGGTCTGTGATGGGTGAGCTTGAAGGAAAGATCCCCAAATATCAGGATTGCTTCTTGTAGCTGATATGCCTTTCTTGTCATTATTAAATTAATATAATAATCCTTGGACATTAGCCTACCCTATTTATCAAATTTCATGCAGAAAAACATACAGATGAACTTTCATGAATTCATGCTGTTAAGATGAATTAATGATTGTATAGAATTCCTTATTTTATTCAAATAATTTTAGGAAGAAAGGTTTTTTGTTTTGTTTTGTTTTGCCTCAAGACAATGATTTTTATTCCTTTTGCTTATCATATTTGACAATATAAATATGCTCATTAAAAACCCACAATATTTAGATTAGAATTAAGTTCATAAATGTTTACAAAGTACAGCATAAGTACTTTCACTTGTAATTTTTAAGTACCCCAACTATTCTAACATGGTCAGACATTTAAAAATAATCTTGAACTATTTCAATTTTAGACTATAAAACAGTAGCAATTTACTAGGTTCTCTGCTATAAAAATTACTATAGCAATTTTCAAAACATTGTAAAGAAAATTGTTTGTGACAGCCATACTATAGCAGAGGCAACGGTGCCCCCTCTCTTGCAGAAGACACAAAGGCACAAATCAATGACTAGGATTTACCAACAGGTGGTGGTACAGTTTGATATTCCAGTCAGGTTCTCATTATCCCAAGCCCCAGCTAATGAGATTTTAGAAGAGGTAGGAGGATGCAGGTTTCCACCTCCTGTGGACAGGGGCATGCAGTGGGAGGAGAGGTCCTTGGTCCTGTGAAAGCTCAATAGAGGCCCCAGTGTGGGGATCATGGGAGTGGGTTGTCATGGGAGTGGGGGTCATGGGAGTGGGTTGGGTGGAGGAGCATTTTTTGGAGGCAGGGCTTGGGAGGATGGGTTGGGAGTTTTCGAGGAGGGGGTAAACCGGGAAGGGGTATAACATTTGAAATGTAAATGAAGAATATATTCAATAAAAAAATAAAAAATAAAAAGGATGCTTAGTGCTCAAAAAAAAAAAAACCCAAAAACCAAAAAACAAAAATCCAAAACAACAGCAACAACAACAAAAACCCAACAAAACAAAACAAAACAAAATACTCTGTTATGCTTTCAGACAGGAGTCTAACATAACTGTCCTCTGAGAGGTTCTACCCAGCAGCTGACTCAGGCAGATATAGATATCCACAGCCAAACAGTGGATGGAGCTTGGGGACTCTTAGGGAATTAAAGGAGGAAGGATTGAGGCCTCTAAAAGGATAGGAATTCCACAGGAAGACCAACCGAGTCAACTAACCTGGACCTTTGGAGCTCTCAGAGTCTGAACCACCAACTGAAGAGCATAAACAGGCTGGACCTAGGCCTCCCTACACATATGCAGCAGATGTGTAGCTTGGTCTTCATGTGGGTCCTGAATAACTGGAGCAGGGGCTGTCCCCAAAACTGCTGCCTGTCCATGAGATGTTTTCTAGCTGGGCTATCTTGTCTGGCCTTAGTGGGAGAGGATGTGCCTAACCTCACAGAGACTCGATGTGCTGGGGTGGAGGAAACCCAGAGGTGCTGCTACTCTCTCAGAGGAGAAGGGGAGGGGGGATGTTGGAAGGACAGTGGAAGGGGTGACCTGGAGGGGGCAGTGAGCAGGATGTAAAGTGAATAAATAAAGAAATTTAAAAACCAAAACAATAAAATATATCTAATAAATGTGACCACATAGGTAAAAGAAATAGAGATAACTAATGGTTCAATATCTTCCTTTGGAACAATTGTAATATGTCTTTAAATTTAGAATTTTAATCTTTTCTGATCTTAAGGACAAGACTTGCATTAGCATCCAGTTTTGTTCTTAATGTCATCTTATTGATCCTTATTCGAGTTCTAGTTTTACAACCTGGTCTATATTTTTTGAGAGTATACACTAACTTTAAGAGATGGTTGCTCCTAGTCCAGGATACATTTTTTCCCTATTGAACAATTGCTCTACATTTAGATAAGAATAACTTATATCTGTGCTTTTAAAGGCTGTTTACACATACATAAACTTATATGAAAATAAAAATGTTTTGAGTTTTTTAAGAGTATCTTACTACAATGGCTTGTATAAGAACAAACAAATGAACAAATAGATATTTCAAGATCCCATAAAGAGCCTCTCTCCTATCTTCTAAGTTAAGCAACTTCATACCTTCAGCTGTGTTAGCTTAAAATGATCATAGAGAGACTCGTTAAATATAATACTTCTTTGCAAAAGGAGATGACCAAGACATCCCAGTCAATTTTATACATTAAAAAGAATTAAAGGGGAAGATTTTTCTACATGACTATAAAATAACCTCATGCATACCGAGTAAAAGCTTTGGAGTGTGACTGCCTCAGAGTCACCCTCATCAGCAGTAATCCCTTACCACTTCTCTGAAAGTAAGCCCAAATAAACTCATTTAAATGTTTTCCAGGATGAACTTCAATGAATTTGAACTTCAGTTTGCCATTGGGATCTTAAGACCGGGGGATAGATATTAGTATCCTCAGTTCCTTGGGGAAAAACTTCTCACAAAAGATAGTAAATTCATCTGTTAATGCTATTATGTTGTATGCTATTAATATTTTTTTAAAAAACATAAGTATGTAAAGATGGACGTTGCCTTAATAAAGAAATATGCATATGTATGAAGATTTTGTTGATGTTTCCAGAACGGAAAAGAAAATTAGAATACTTATACAACTCCTGAAAGGGATAAAACTTAGGGATGATGTATATGTTTTTAAATTTTCTAAGCCTGAAGATCTGCAATTATACTAATTGGTTATAATGTGTGTCTAACCAAAGTTTATTTAGAATTTCCTGTCCATTAAATTATTATACAGTAGTTAAAATGTCAGACTGATATAAAATAAATTTGGTGTTTAAAACCATATTTGGAGACCTATATTAATATCATCAAGGAGACTAAAAGAATAGTTTCTCCCTTGCCCGCTAAGGCAACTGAGGTCCTAGGGGACTGTAAACCATCTCTAGAAATGCTCTGTAAGTGTGGAAAGTCACCTGTTCTCTCTTTAAGGGAGACACTGGAGACCCCATACAATGAATCCTAACCAGTATCCAATCTACAAAGAGAGGCAACACAGAGGAAAGATTTCCCCAGTGATTCCAGATGAAGCCACAATCAGTCTAGTAAGGCCTTTGATATATATTTACATAGATGGGCAACTGGCAAAAAAGTCTAGAGAAACATGAGATTTCTCATAAGTCCAAGTGATCCTGAGGACTAGATTTTCAAGTATCTTAGACAGTACAAAAACTTACTTTTGCTACCTGTATTATCTTAAATGCACAGCAGAGTGGAAGGGCCAGAGGGGATGAGGACACAAGAAAACAAGGCCCTCAGAAGTCAATAATATTGATGCACATAGAAACTCACAGAGACTGAAACACACACACACAGGCACACACAGCAATGCACACATGCACRCACACGCACCTACACATACAAGTATGAGCAGGGCATTATAATAAAAAACCACTAAAGTTACTTCTTTGAAGCATTCCTGATTTAGTTATGCTTTACTCATTCCCAGGTGCATTTCTTTTTTAATAAACTTCTAACTTTGGCTTAAAAACAATAAAAAAATATAATCTTGTAGAGAGGGCTGGGGACATGTCACAGTGAATTAAGTGCTTGTTTCACTTACAAAGTATGAAGATCTGAATTGGGATCTCCTGCTTTTGTGTAAAAAGATAGCTTGGCTGTATTTGGCTGTATATGCCTGTAATAGCAGAACTTGAAGGCAGAGACAAAATGATCGGGGGTGGGTGGGGCATTTTATGGCCCAACAAGTCTAGCTAACTGGTATGTTCCAGACTCAGCAAGTAACCCTGTCTCATGCAATAGAGTGGAGAGTGACTGAGAAATAGAACTTGAGGTGATCTCTGTCCTGACCCACGTGTGTGCATGTGTCTGTGTGTGTGTGTACAGTGTATATATATTGTTTATGTATATGTATAATACATGCATGCATACATACATACATACATACATACATACATACATACACAACCAAACCCTGCAGAATCAAGCCTTGTGGAGAAAATGTTCCAGGATTGAAATCGATCTGTGTTTCTTTGACACAGAAGACCTTGGTTGTAGATTAGCAATTAATTCTTGAGGTGGGAAAATCTTATGAATCAGTTTTTACTTGCCTCTAGAAGCATTGCATGTGTGGCTGCTCTGTCACATGTGTCAGAGGCAGCAGAGGAGAGGTGATTCTGTGTTCAGTTTCCTCACTTATGAATATCTGAATTAGTAGCCTAACATTCCCTGAAAAAAAATGAGCCTGTGCTGACCACCAGTAAGGCACGATGCAGGTCCTGTCGTTTCACAGGACTGGGAGCAAGCCTGAGACTAGAAAAGCCTCACCTGAAACTGAGGGTCCTGAGTTGGAGTGAGCCTGAGACAGATGACCCTTTCTGGGGGCACTCTGGTGGGCCAGTAGAGGAGCGAGCCTGAGATGACCACCAGGTCTGCACTGCACAGACCTAGGAATGGGTAGACCAGGTTCAAGATGACCTGGCCTGGTGCCATAATTCAGGAGCAGGTATAGCACTCCTGGCCACTGCTGAGACAACACCAGACACTCAGACCTCTGTGCCTCTCAGAGGAGTAACTGGTGGCGAAATGGAAGAGAAACAGAAGTATGAGGGCATAATGAACAGAGCCAGAACTGGAGACTTGAAAATGGTGAGGAATGGCCTGATATGAGTAGCCAGTGATGCCACCTGGGACCACGGTATGGTCCTAGGCCAGGTCTTCCATTGAGGAACACACCTGAGTCTGTGGCCCTGAAGCAGTAGGGGTCTGTTACCACCAAAGGCCAGATGGACATCCCTGGTCTGTGCTGTCATCTGATGTTTGAGGACTTTGCAGAACTGGCCCAACCCCTCACCTGGGCATTCTAGAAGAGCTGGCCAGGGGGTCAGAAGAGCAGAAGAGCTAACCCCTAGCTGGCTACAGTACTTGAGTGGCTCTGCACATTGCTGAAGTTGTAGGTGAGACAGTCTCCAAGGAGAGAAGCATGGGAAAGCTGGCCCTCCCACTTGTCTCCCATGCAGTGGCATGGATGAAGGAGATACACTCCATCCCCCTCACCCCTCATCCCCTGTAACAGGCAGAAGACTGCCCTATGTTCATAAGAACAGTAGATTTTGTGCTGTCCCTCACCAGCTGCAGCATTTGGGAGAGCCAGCCCCGTACAGCACAGTAGAGCTGGCCCTTGATGTGGGGGTTGTAGATGAGCTGTCCCTCAGGGTATGAGTGTGAAAGAGTGAGCCCTCCTCCTCTCCCTAGTTCCTTGGCATCTATGGCCCTGAGGTTATTAGAGTGGTAGAACTGGCCATGGCCCTCACTGGCTGCAACACTCCAGCTGGCTACAACAGCCAGCTCAGATACCTCTCAAGCCCAGATCCAGGGCTTTGAGTTGCCCCACCTCAACTACCCTATCAATGAACTTCTGGAGTGCATGAAGGGGTTAGTCCTACAGTTCCAAAACTACAGGATCTCTATGTCATAAGGCAACAACAGGATATCCAAGAGTCCCAAGTGAGGTCCTATTAGCAATAGAGTGGCAGAAATCAGAGAACTCATACGAGACCAACAAGTCATTGTAATTAATATTTGCAAGAAAAGATGCATGGACAAAAAGGTATACTGTGGGACACACTGACATAGTATAGCTTCCGCAAGGAGATTTTTTAATCGCTTGGGGGAGAAGTTGCAAGTGTGGAGGGTGGGTCTGAGGGGATGGGGAGATGAGTGGGATTGGGTTGCATGATGTGAAATTCACAAAGAACCAATACAAAGTTTTGAAAAATGTTTTAATCATCCCTGAGGGTAGATTTTCAAATCAGATGAAAGCAAGGAATTGAGAATAACCTATATGTTACGCCCAGAAAATGTATAGAATCACATTGGAAAGAAGACCTAAACCAAAAATTAAATGAACCTCACGAACTTAAATTTTAGTTACATTTTTATTTAGTAAAAGATGCCAAAATAATGTGATGTCAACAAGGGAGCATTATGAAACATTTGCTGGTTACATTGACATTTGAACAAAATTTTTAAGTTCTGTTTTAACATAAGCAATATGAAAAACATGATTGCCAATAATTCTCCATTCTTGCTTTTATGTCGTTCAAATACTTTGTTAAAAAATCTTATGCCAGAATTTTGTACGTTGCTTTTGCTTAAAGTTCTTGAATTTGATAACCTTTTAACACACAAATGTGATCAACACAAATGTTAATTTTCTAGGTAAATTTTAGTGCTTTGTATTTCTAAAATATAGTTCAGTATCATCTTGACATGTGAGAACTATAAACAAAATTCTGTAGCTTTTGACCATAGTTTTACTTAGTTGTTCTGAAATCCAGTATAATTTCAAACTTGAAGCAATATAGACATATTGTTGCTTATATTTTTATTAGATTTTTAAAATGCAGTTAGGTTTATTTATAAAGACTGCATAAACATTTTCAGTAAACTTGCATGTCATTAAGATGCAGTGATGTTGATGTTTCAGGAACAAACTAAATTTTATGCACTTTTTCTATGTATTTGCAATGTAGTGCATTAACTTTTCAATACATTAACAAAAATACATTCCCATTAGTAGGTTTACATGCTGTTTTCACACTATATCTTGAGCAAAGTACATGCTGTTCTATTTATGGTAATCATACTTGGAGTTTCAAATATAAACAGCTCTGTGCATGTATTTGCTACACAATATTATAGCAATTGTAGAAACTTCAGTAGAAAAAATCAGCAGAATATTCAAACTGAGTTAGGTATACCATGAAGGGACTAGTGGTAAAGAAAAAAAAATATTTAAAAGAAGAACAATCAGTGTTGTGGCTGGACTCCTAAATGTCTTTCCAAGTTCATATTGGTCTCAAGTTCCATGGCAGGCAGTTAAAATTTTTGAGCAGGCTAGTTCAAGAACAGCTTCAAGGTAGGTGGTAGAAACTTTATAGCAGGCTAGTTCAAGGATGCAAATCAATGTAATCGTTCTCCTGAAGGTTGTGTGAGGACTAGGTCGTCTCTGTGTGCTCCCTGGCCCCATTAGTTGAAAGGATCTCCCTCTGCCAAAGCTCTTTATCATGTTCTGTGTTGCCAAAGTCCCAAAGCAGTGCAGTCAAACAACCTTAGTGAAACGTCTAAAACAAGGAAACAAAGTCCTCTTCCTTACCAGTCTATTATAGCAGGCATTTTGCACAATGCCAGGAGGTAGACATCAAACAGATGTGAGAGAATGCCTCCAAGATGGTAACAATGAATTGCTGAATTCTGCTGAAGAGATCCAACATTATAAAGTCCACTTTGTATTGAAGAGAATGTGTATCAAGAATAATGAAGGTAAAGCTTGGGGTCTAAGTGTGTAAAACAACTTTCTAGTTGCACTAACAGCTGATAAACCACAGAAATGTTCAGCCTCTGAGTTGTTTGAGGCAAGAACTTGTCTTGTCTTTTCATTCTTGCTGTTTACAATAATATCCAAAACTAATAATTAGTCAATGAGTATGAAATAAAAATTAAGCCACTTAATGGTATTAGTAACAGATTTTTTTCTTGCTGTAAAATCCAGATGGTTTCCTATAAACAAGTGAAGATAGCTCAAATATAGAAGCTTAATACAACGTATGCAATAAAAAGTGTTGGTGTCAATAACCACCTGTCTCCAAAAATACACCCAGGAAAAGTTAGATTATCACAACTTGTTCTAAGTGTCCATAGGAGGATCTAAGTGAGGACAGGGTGTTGGTATTTCATGACATAACCTTTCCATATCCTCTATCAAAAATTTTAGTTGGTAAGATGAAATGCTATCAAGAACAATAGTTAGGAGACACACGGGTACTCTCAAAGTCCTCCATCTTCTTGTAAATTATTCTATATTGAAATCCTTTACATACCTATACTTCTTAACTCTATTTTCCTATAACATAAGAACCTTATATATTCTGTCTATGGGATTAAGAAAAAAAATAGCACTTAAAAGGAACATATCAAGTTGAATTGGACTTGTGTAAATTAATCAGAGTAAGTGATCCAATTCATGTCGCACCTTTGTGCCTCTTGTAGCATTAATTTCAATTGTGTCTGCACGTCGGCAAGCTTCTGCCTATCTAAACTGCCTTGAAAATGCCACCTCCCATAGCAATGCACAGGAATTGGATAAATCACGTATTTAAGCTCCATCAATGGTGTTAAGAGCTCAAGAATTCTCATGAGCATAGGCATGGTAATTGGATTTGAAGAAAAGCTAAACACTCGGAGTTGAGAACAGCGGGTTAGGGCTGGTATAAGAACAGATATTGTAGAATCTGTTAAAAGGCAATGATTAATTGCTAGATGCTGCAAGGTGCCAGAAACATTCTGCAGGAGATAATAAAAGGGCTCACAATCTTCCCAATACATTGGATTGTTGCTGATATTCAGTAGCTTTAAATGGTTGGCTTGAGGGCACTCAGACAGAAACTTGAAGTCACTGTAAGAAAGTCCACAGAATGGCAGATACAAGAAATCCAAACCAGCAGGTAGGACTCTGTAGGGAGGAAACATAAAAGTTTTTCTGAAAAATGAGGACTAAGTGAAGGGACCAATATCCATGAATTTAGGACAGACTATTTTGCACATATAATGTTTTAGTAACTAATGATGTGAGCTTTCACACACTTAATAGACTTGTGAGTCTATAAAAGACAATTTACCACTCTCACATATAATATTTTAACCTTGACAATGTGTACAATATGTTGTTATAGAGTCGCGTGCAAACTTAGTGAAAATATTATCTACTTAGTGATTACAACACAATCAAATGTGGAACTAGTTCACCTGCTTGGAAGAGATAGGACAGAAGGAGCAACCAACTGGAAGCTCCCTTGGCCAGTCCATAAATGGCAGCCTCCACATTCATGGCCTGAACCTTGGAGATAGCAGATTAGGAAAATCATCTGACATCAGACTATGGGTATACGGCTGTAAGTATGTGCATCTGTGCCGAGACATAAAGTCTTTCTCTCAGTTCCTCCTCTCTTGAGTGCTAGAGAATTCATCTTTTCCCCCTTTATATTTCTGGACTGAGCATAGTGCATGCCCATGCTTAGCTGACTAAGGTTTTGGAAACCCTGTTTTTCTCTTCAATTATAGAAAGGTGGCATTTCCTGATTGTTTTTAAATTCCCAGTATTGCCCATGCTGAGGTAGGAGACAGGGTTATGGGAAGCTTAAGCATATCTAAGAATTCTTTTTCTCATCTTAAAAACAGGCTATTAATTGAAACCCAGTATCTATCCCAACCAAGCCCTTACCTCAGGACATTTTCAAGATGATCTGTGAGGCAGAATGAAGACAAATTGAGCTCCTTCAGGTGATCCATACGCCTCAGTTGGGTGATAAAATTTCTGAAGGTTCTCCCATTCAAAGATCTACATGTGATTTTAGACAAACTAAGTCTGTCCAGTTGTATCACAAAAGACAGAAGGGTGGTGACTTCACTAAGAGAAGCCTGATCAACTGCCAGGTGATCAACGCATTTCAGATCCAGATGGCTTAATGCATGTCTGCATTCACACAAATTATTAATTTGCAAATCTCTGCAGCACAGGTGCAGAGAGCCTAGGCTCTGCTGTACTTTATTCAGAAGCAAAGCAAAAAAATCACTTTCCCTCAAGGTACCATCAAGGGAAAGGTCCACTAGTAATTCCATAGCCAGCTTGGAGGGCTGAGCCTCAGAGCTGGAACTTGAAAGACTCTCCTGGCCTTCAATTTTGAGGATAGAGTGCTCAGAGTAAGCACAAGAATGAAAACAAATTGTCGACTTAGTAGTAATCTCAGGACATGTGGTCTTGCAGCCAGCATCCTGCCTTAAATCTAGGATCCTCAGTTTAGGGCTCCTGTAGGTTGAAAAATAAAAACAAAAAGAAACAAAAACAAAACAAAAGCAAACAAAAAACAGAGTGTCTGAGTGGTGGCAAATGTCAATATAACCAAGCAGGAGCAATAGCAACATGTAGTGACAAAATAATGTTTTTTTGTTCTGTCATTTCATATACTAGGTACAAGCAAAACTTTCCTATGCAAATACTATATATCCTTTACTATTTTCTATAACAACTAATGCTCACAAATCTTGCTCACCTGTTTCTTTAAAATGTCTCCATTATGTATATCTATCAGTAGTAGCTTCACTCACCTCTATTACAAAATTAAAACCCTCTAAGATGTCAGAGTTTTTAAGATAACCTCAACTGACAGACAAACCACCTCACATCCATTTTCAGCAGTCACCATTACTAACTGTGAAAGACAGAACAACATAACTAACTGGTGTTTGCTTGTAACAGGCTCCAGTATAATGTTTTGCTATCTTACCATGTATGAATTCTACACATTCTCACTGAAAAGCTGACTTCTTGGCAGTAACATCTGAAGATCACTTTAGGTTCACTGTGTTTCTTGTATAGTTAAATGTTCTCATGTGGAGACAGAAAAGGAGCCAAACCTTTACCATTGCTGTCAATGTCTTTGAATGCCCATCCATTGAGGCAGCAGTGAACATAACAAAAATTACCTTGGGATTTCCTAAATTTCATGGATTACTGTGGGCTCAGAAAAATCAAGTTACTTTATTCTTAGTCTACACGCCTTTTTTAAATTTTTATTTCTATTTCATGTGCATTGGAGTTTTTCCTGTATGTGGGTATCAGATCCTGTGGAAATGAAGTTACAGTTTTGAGCTACATTATGGGTCCTGGGAATTCAACTCTGGTCCTCTGCTTAACTGCTAAATTATCCCTGTAGCCCTTGGTATTCACTTATTACACTGACTTACTGCCAATAACTTTCTCCTGAAAAGTAAACAGCACTAATTATTTTTCATTATTCTCTGCAAATCTTCAGCAATCTTAATATTCATAATGTTCTTTAATGTAAATAATACCATAATGAAAACCTACCAATACTGCCCTCAATCACTTAAATTCCCTATCCAACACTGTAAGACAGTTGTTTTAAGGTGACCACACGTGCTGGACTAACAGTCCTGTATTCTTTTTCACTATTTGCTTATACTACCTTTGAGAGAATAGCAGATAACCTCCTGTGTCTTACTATCTCTCTATTATACCAGGTCTTACCTAGTAGCTGAGTTCGGGACAGGGAGGAACTGAAGACTCTCAACCATGGCTTTCAGGAGTTCACGCTGGGGTTCCTGCACACTTAATGCCCCGATGTGGAGACAGGTAAAGGGCCAAACCTTTACCATTGCTGTCAATATATTCTTGTGCCTACCCGAGAAGGCAGCAGTGAACAATGGAACAAAAAGCTCCCTTGGAATTTCCTCCAGAGCTTGAATTGCTGCATGCTCATTACTTAGTAGACACTGTATAGCAAGATCCAACAGTGTGGGTGGGTCCTTGCTGTCCATCTTAATGAACCTACAATTTTAGTGAGAAACATTTAGAAAACTTTACAGATATCCATAGTATCTTCTTTGTAATCATTGGTAGCAACATAGATAACTATCTGTAGAATACATAGGTAATAAAATAACCACTTCTAGAGATTTCTATTTGCAGGGCATAGGAATTGATTTGTGAGTATATTAAAGTCTATTTGTATATGAACACACATACAACCAACTTTTACACATATATATGTATACATAAATATGTGTATGTGATAAAATGCCAATAGAAATGATCACTAGGTTATCAGATGACAATTTTTTCACTTTGTTAACTGACTCCTGATAGTTCATCTCAAAAGTATACAAGCCATCACAAAAGAATGGGCAAATCCAGACAAAAGTGATACCATCATTACCTTGCAAATAGAAAATACTAAAACATCAAATTAACCGTGATTCTGATAAAGCAAAAAGAAACACAGAATCAAAGTATTCATCACTTTTCCCTTTAATACAAAAACAAAGAACTTACTGTAAAGAGTTGCCCTGAGACCTCCACAGAGCTCTTTGACATGCACCTACCTGTGCTTAAACATATACCATGCAAACATACAAACAATGGTTTAAAAATGAATCATTATCATAGAAACAAATAAAACTGAAGTGTCAGGTTAAGAAAAGACCATAAAGTTTCAATAGCTTCCTTTCTCACACAGAGTGTTTCCTGCTGGGTGGGATAAGGACACACTAAGATCAAACCCCCAATACAAATCTCAGTGTCCTTTCCCTCCCAACTCAACTCTTAAAAACATATGTGAGATATTCATCCATGTGCATGGACATCAGCAACCTCATACTTTACAGACTGGAGAGTCTCTGGAGAGAGGGAGAACTTGCAACCCCTTCAGATATAAAAGCTATGTCTACATAGTAGAGATTTATGGGATACATACACATGCACAAATGGCAAGAGGGAGAGGGAAAGGAGGAGGGAGAGAGAGAGACAGAGAGAGGGAGAGGAAGAGAAGAGCGTGCATAATGGAAGCCCCTAAAAGGAAGAGAAGTTAGACAACTGACCTTTGACTGATCAGGGATCAACACCAATCTAAAAGTTATTAAAGGTGAGAAAATCCGGTGTAAATCTTCAGCTGGCGTACTCCAACCTAGAAATAAGCATCTCTAAGAGTTAGACATTAAAAAAAAATGTTTTTCCCATTTTGTTTCATTCTTTCCTTTCTGTTATGCTTTTGTATCGTTTACACTTTAAAACATTTTAAACCTTCTAGTTTTTATTCCTGCCCTTACATTTACCTAGTGTTGTTCACACGTTTGTTCTGAATAATGCACTCCTATCATGTACTCTTTCCCTCATTCCCTTCCTCTTCCTAAAATGCTTCCATTTTGTCTTCTTTCCTTTCTTTTACTCAGCATTGCTTCTTCTTAGGTTCCTCCACCCATCCAACTGACTTTGTTCATTTACTATTTCCACTTTGATCCACATTCAGTTTTAACTTTATGGTTCACTGCACACTATTTTTGTATTTCCTGCTCTATTCTCATTTGATCTGTGGTACTTGGATTTAATCAACTTCATGCCTCTTATAGACATGGTCTGTATTGATGTTATAGCTGTTATTGTGGTTATTTCTGTCCTCTCTGAACCGTACTGAAGACTTAGCCTGCAAGAGGAGGCTGCTCATTAACATCTCCAAATAAAACTAGAAGAAATACCAATAGCAAGTGATGTAGAAATACCAATAGCGAGTGATGTAGAAATAATAACACAGAAGCATAAGCAATATGAAAAACAGGGGAAATGATCATAACCCCTCAAATGTAACTGCTTCAACTAGGGACAATGAAGTGGTTGTAAGGCTGCACTGAGAATTCAAATTCTGCACAAAATAAGATTCGGTGATTTCAAAGAAGATACAAAGTAGCAGGTGAAGGAATATTGCTAAGGATATGGAGATGCAAACTAGAAACATGCATGAGAACATCAGCAAGAAACTGGGTTTGAAAACAAAGAATAAAAATATTAGAACTAAAAAAATCAAACAAAAAGCAGTATGAAAAGGTTCACTAGCAAATTGTATCACTTAACCTAATGAATACTGGGACTACAAGAAAGATTCAAGAAAATTCTACATTTAAACATCAATATAATAAAAAGAAAAAATAATAACATGAAACTCTGAGAAGTCTTAGCTCAGGTTAGGTCTTGCTCACAGCATGCTCACAGCCCACTGTAAAATTGTTATGATCAAGTTGGTTTCCTATCAGTGACAACAGGAGGTTCATGATACAGAAATCAATAAAGGTAATAGAGCAGCCCATAGACACCTGTAGGATTATATTTTTTTTAAAAAAAAAGTACAGAAAAGTATGCTTGCTTAAAAAAGACACATTTCTAAAAATGGAAGGACACAAAGAAAAGGCCTTGAGAAAAGCTAGAGATCTGTTCATGACAGCAGCCCCAAAGAGTCTAAGAGCACACCTTAACATAAAATGGTTCTACATAACAGACCTGTAGAACACATTATACTAAGTTGTGAAAGCAGAAACCATTTCATCTAAAGTCAGCGAATAAGAGAATGGGATCTGCTCTCTAAACCCCTTTAGCTTGAAGATTTTGCCTATAGCAGTAATGCAAAATGAGGAAGTAAATGGGCTATAAACAAAAGAGAGAAGGTTAAACAATCTCTCTATGGGTAAATGGTAAGCTCATACAATTAAAAGAGTACCAACACGATAGTCCAAGGCTAACATCACTTGGGTCCTATCCTGTCAGGCTCTTGCCTTCACCCAGAGCCCAAGCAGCTCAGCGGGCTATCTGTATGCCAACCTGGTCGTGCACCCAGTCGGGGGTGGGGGGGTCATCTGCCCTACAGAGTGATCAGCACTTGGATAAGGTCCCTGCAGCATCCACCATCTGCGCTCCCTGAAGGAGCAGACAGGCAGCACCAGGATCACAGAGACAAGCAGAGTATAGCATTCCTTGGGGCAGGACACATTAGGGCTCCAAGGGCACCCAAGAGGAGGGTAGCACATCAGCAATCTGAGCCAGGGGGAACCCAGACATCCAGAGGTACGGAATTAGCCTTACAGGCTCACAGGAGGTTCAAACACCAGCCAGTGACAACAAGACCAGCTAACACCAGAGATAGCCAGATGGCAGAAGGTAAACGTAGGAACGTTACTAACAGAAATCAAGGCAATATGGCAGCATCTGAACCAAGTTCACCGACAGCAGGAAGTCCTGAATACCCCAACACACCAGAAAAACAAGAATTGGATTTAAAATCACTCGTCATGATGCTGTTAGAGGAACACAAGAAGGACAWAAATAAATCTCTTAAAGAAATACAGGAGAAAATAGATCAAAAGGTAGAAGCCCTTACAAGGGAAACACAAAAGTCATTTAAAGAAATTCAGGAGAATACGGGTCAAAAGATAGAAGCTAATAGGGAGGAAATGCAAAAATCACTTAAAAAATACAGGAGAACTTGGGTCAACAGGCAGAAGTCATGAAAGAGGAAACACAAAGATCTCTCACAGAGTTACATGAAGACACAAACAAGCAAGTGGAGGAACTGAGCAAAACCATCCAGGATCTAAAAACAGAAGTAGAAACAACTAAGAAATCACAAAGGGAGACAACTTTGGAGATATAAAACCTTGGGAAGAAATCAGGGGCCA
>BDUI01024198.1:20125-33873 GCA_002335545.1 Apodemus speciosus
CACACACACACCTGATTTATCCTCAGGGTCTTTAGGTTAAGAGGCCAAGCAGGAACTAATTATCACTATCATCTTAGTCACAAAACCTGAAGGAGTCACAAAGCAAAATAATGAAATGATAACAAGATAGATGTCTCTGAAAAGACAGTCATCACAGATAAGACTGCAAAACTGAAATAAAATGAACTACCAACTACTGTGCATTAGTTGACCCAATGATGACTTTTGAGAGAGATAAAACAAGAGGGGGGCAAACTTACTGGAAGCAGTAACAAAGTATGACTGGAGTCAGTTCTATATACTACTAGTGAGAGCATTATTCGATAAAAATTGAGGTTGAATTTAGTTTTGAAAGTATAAGCAAAACAGTTATCTACACAAAGATGGTGGACTAAGCAATATAATATTAGAGAATATGGCTTTGATACAATGATAATTAGGAAATATAAATAAGGAAACTTCACAGCATTATAGAAGAACCACTCCCAGAGGTATAGAAGACATACAATCACATGCCTCTAAAATACAGCTTGGAAAAAGTGATAAGAATAAAAAGAACACACAGAGTTATAAGGCTAAACTGACAGATCTACAGTCCCAGGTGAACATTTCACTTGACACCTTGCAGAAGTATGTGACTAGATCAAATAAGCCGATTAAGTAGAAAATGTTGCACATGGCGGTATGAGCTTACAAACACAGCACTGGTGGGCAGAGCCCTGGTGCCAGCTAGCCAGCGCGGGGAGTGTCAGGTCAGTGAGAGACCTTGTCTCAAAAACCAAGGGTGGTGGCACCTGAGAAATAGTATATTAGAGTGACCCTTGACCTACAAAGGCATAGGAACACATGTGTACATGTACAGTAACATGCACACAGACAAGACAGACAGACACATGCACCACAAATGGCATATGAATCAAGTAAAGAAAAATTTTAGGAAAACAATATGAATAATTTCTTGTGTATATATAGTTATAAATTTGGATTTATGATACACATCCACATCTATCATATGTAAACATTTATGTGTATAGTATATATGTTATATGGATAACATATACCATATAATATGTTTATATAAAATTATATATGTAACTGCAGGTGTCAAAAATATACAACTTGTATACATAATTATGCATTAACCAAAACTCAGAAACTAAATTTTTTAAGCCTATATTTGACTTTTATAATAAAAATGTGTGGTATTTAGGCTATAAGAGAAATCTGATAAGTAAACAGTGTTCAATTAAACATATAAACTCTGATGGAAGTTATGAGAAATGAGGAATGAGCATTAAAACCACAGGCATAAAACCAAGTACACTTGGTATCAGCACACCAAGAAGCAAATGATTTCCAAAGACAATTTCACAAACATGTAAAAATGTAAAAGGATGTATGATTTTTAAGGCAGGAAAGGAATTCTTAGATAACACAAAAATGAGTAAAGCTACAAATGTAAAAATAGTAACTTAGTAAATCAAAACAGAGTCCTGTACCAAAAAGAGAAAGGGAAGTGAGGAAGGAAGGAGAGAGGGGGACCGAAGGAAAAAGGAAAGAAGGCAGACACTCTAATCAGGCTTTGAAAATAGTAAGAAGGCAGCAGAGTGTAACATGTCATAAAGATGAGTACTGATTCTCATGAAGAATTTTTTGTATTGGTAAGTAAAAGAAAAACAGAAATACTATGCACTTTCAAGGGAATATTTTAAAATATATATTTTTTAAACTTCATAACAGGGTGAGAGACATGGCTTAGAAGGTAAGGCACGAAATGACTCCCATTGGAATGCTCTGAATTCCATATGTGCACCAGAGCACACAAACGCACAACACATATGCAACCAATAAGTATGTAATTAAAACAAATAACATTATATCATGGTTACTCTTAGGAAGGAAGATAGAGAAATAGGATGCAAGAGAAGTAAAATTCAACTTTATGTTTAACTAATTCCCTAATTATTTAATGGAAATACTTGAAACTGGCAAAAATTTTTGTATTTGTTGCTTGGGACATACAAGTCAAACTTACATTTTTGAGCTTTTCTGCATTTTATTACACAGTTTACAATTTAAAATATGARGAGAAACAGTTAAAACATACCAACCAAGTTTCTGTACATCTGAGTGCGTGCGAGCATATTTATTGCTGGGTTGCGTGACAATATTTTTCCAGTGTAAGATTTGACCCTTCAAATAAATAAAAGTTCTCCCCCTTTCAGCTTAATAAATTAAGTTAACATGCTAATGCATGGTGTAACATGCTAATGTGTGCTATAAATACATGATCCCTGAGCCACAGGCACTAGATCACTTGGTCAGGATTTTACTATGCACCATGCTCCGTTTTAAGAAAATTAGCCCGTGATCGAGAGCACGGGCAACACTAAAGAATATCATCAACATGAGAAATAATTGATTGAGATCTAGAAACCAAAACAGTCTTAAAGAGTACTTTAAAAATCTTTGAACATTTCATACAGTGTATTTTGATTATATTCATTCCTTTCTCTATTCTTCCGTGTCCTCCCCTTTCTCCCTACCCACCTACATTCATGTTCCTTTTTTCATTTTTTTTTAAATCCAGTGAGTCTAATTTTTGATGTTGAAACATTCTTGGCTTTAGGACCAACCCCTGGAAGGTGCTTTGCATATCATGGGACAAACCTTTAAAGAAGACCGACTCTCCCTTTCTGAGAAGCTCTCTATTGTCACCGGCTCATCAGCTAGGGTGGGACTTTGGGCCCACTTCTCCAATCCATTCTGGGATTTTGTCTGGCTTGAGCTTGTTCAGATCATGTGTCTCCTGTCACGACTGCTGTAAGTTGGTTTGTGCAATTGCCCTACCATGTCAGAAAGGACAATTTCCCCATACTTCCCCAGTCCACCTTCTTAGGGTCTTTCCAAACCAGAAAACACAATTTCCCCATACTTCCTCAGTCCACCTTCTTAGGGTCTTTCCGAACCAGAAAACACAATTTCCCCATACTTCCCCAGTCCACCTTCTTAGGGTCTTTCCAAACCCTCTTCTTTAGTAGTTCCTGAGCCTTGCAGGGAGAGAGTGAAAGAGATGTCAGTTAGGGTGAAGCTCTCCACAGTCTCTCCTTCTCTTCACCAACTATGCATGGAGCTCCGTGTCAACAGCTATCTGCTGCAGGAAGAAGCTTCTCTGATGAGAGCTGAGAAATTCACTAATCTCTGGGCATAGCAAGATGGCATCGGGTTAAAAGTATTTCTTTTTAGCAGAATAATTGTAGTAGATTCTACCATCAGGCCTCTGTTTGCCACCAGTTCTTGGTTGGATTAATAGTCTGGGTTTCATCCTACAGAGCAACGTGATGCAGAAAGTATTTGCTCTTATGACACTCAGGTTACTATTGTAGTAGACTACACTGTAGACTGTGTCTTGACAGACCAGTAGTTATTTCAGCTTGCAGGGTTCATAACTGGATGAGGCTAATGGCTCCGTTGCTCCATCTGTTGTGCACATAGAACCTTCCGGCACTATGTCAGCTAGCAGCTAAGGAAGAATATCTGTATTTTCCATTCATGTTCCACATAGTACTTGAATTCTCAACTAGAACAATAAAAAAATAAAGTAGTTAAAGAAGTACAGGTAGGAAAGTGAAAAAAATTACAGGATTTTTTAAAAAGATATGATTCCGCACATAAGACTCTAAAGACTACTAGAAAACTCATGTAGCTGATAAGCATATTCTTTCCCTCCCCCAACTCCTCCTAGAACTTATCCACCCAACTTCATGTTCTTTCCACATTCTCAAAAACAAATAGATAAACAACCTAAATTTAATTACAAAACAAAACAAAAAGAGTACCAAAACAAAACCAAAAAAAAAAAAAAAGGCACACAAAAATATGGCATTTATTTTGCATTGACTGACTCTTCTTGGTCCTGGGACTTGCTGTGGCATGTGGTTAATATATTCACATTTTAATATGCATCTGTTCAACGAAAATGTTTTGATAAATACACTGGTATATCTGGGCTCAGCAACCGAGATAGTCTTGTCTTGGGGCACATAGAGTTTGATATTTGAAGTCAGTTTATTCTCTAATTCTTTTTCCCTTGCAACTTGAAAAATAAAAAGCAAGGCTTAGATTCATTGATGAGATGTATGAATCATTCACCGCCTGGAGAAGCACATTCTCCATGTCACGATGTGTTATCATGGAAGCATGATGATGGAACACCTTTGTAATATTACATGGGGAGTAAAGCCTCACTTAAACCATTTTATTTCACATTTCTATAGAAATAAATGCTTCAGACCATTTACAAATGCTTCTTCTGATTTCTCCTCCTCCCACGCCCACCTTAAGGGACATGTTGGTACCCATTTGTTGAGTCAGCACTAAATTCTACATGAGTAGTCATCCAGATTCTGAGGATTTAGCATTTACTCCACAGTGTCTGGCATTATTTCAATCCCAGATCTTAAACTAGGGGAAGAACCAGAATGCACAGGCACTCACTGGCCTTGGTGACTAACAYAGCCTCCTTTTCTCCTCCAACCCACCAAGTAGGGTGTGCCTGCAAAGAATGCCCCAGCATCTTTGATGCTACTGAGTGTTGTTTTTGGCTTGAACTGTATCTTATCTGGCAATCCTTTTTTTTTTTTTTTTTTTTCCTGGAGCAAAAGATCTTAGATTCAAAAGCTGTAAGGTGGCATTCTGTGGTGCCGAGGTCAAAACTTACACAACATAAGTCAAGTATGAGCCATTCATGCAGATGCTAAGCTTTGGAAATTCCCTTTACATTGTTTTGCTATCTTTTTATCAAGCCAGGAAGCAGATGGTATGATGCTTAACCTGGCAACCATCTCTCACCACAAGTGGCATTCAGAATGAGTGGATCGGACTGAATGGCATCAGCTCCTGCTGTTAAGGACTCTTTGGAAGGCTGCTTTCTTTATTCCCATTCTGTAGTTGTCACCTGTGGCAGGAATTGAATGCTTTTCCCTCTTCCTCCCCATGACTCCATTACATTAGACACCATGTGATTTTTTTCCCAATGTCTAGTGAATGGAACAGATTGACTGTATTTCTTCCTGCTTAGAGGTGGCAAAGCTTTAGCAGATGTGACTGACTTTTCTGCCTCATGTCACTTAGGCTATGGACATTTCCAGCCCCTTGCTCATCTCTAAGATGGTGGCCTGAATTCTTAGAAACAGGTCAGTATGGTATTTAAATAAAATGATAAAAATTACTATGATGTCTAGAATCTGAAACATGCTCGGTAAATATTAGTTTTGTTTGATTTTAATTTTATGTAGATTAATGAACACAACTTGCATCTATTACTAACAAATAGTAATGCAATTTTATTATTTGAACAGGGTTTAGAGAGTTAATGGGTTAGGGAACCAGGGAGAGGCTAGATTTCATAATATTCCTCCTCCGGTTTTAAAACTTAGTGTAGTCAGCCTTTGAAAATGCAGCAGAAATGCACCGACAATACTCCTAGGTCAGCATACTATGTGGGTTTTGGTTTTGTGGTGCTTTGAGAGAAAGCAGTAGCTCCCAGAATGAGCAGCCTCATGAGACATCATACCAAGTAGACCCCAACAGTACTACACATGATGAAGAGTAGCATCTAAATTCTGAAATTGCTGCCTCTGCTAGTCTTTTCTCCAATGTATGTCTTTGACATCACTGCCAAAATGAGGTGCCTGTGATTGTGTGGGTGTCTCCAAGGAGCCCCTGTTCTGTGCCAGCACTTTCGGCATTTCGATATTCCTCATCACTACTGCTCTATAGCATAATGTGAAATCAAATATGGTGATGTCCGCATATTGTTCTATAGGTTAATCATTGTGATGGCTATTCATTGAAATTAGGATTTTTTCTACTTCTGTGAAATATATTTTTGGAATTTTGATGGAGATTACATGACATCTGAAGTTTTGGTACTACAGCCATCATCACAAAAGTAATCTCCAATCCATGAGCGTTAGAAATTTGTTAACAGAAGTTCCTCAAATAGAGAGGAAAATAATAGAAGAATCTTGGTAAATCAGAAAGGAAAACAAAGAACAAGAGAAGCATCTGGAATGGGTTGAGCACTCAACAGGGTCCTTTCCCTCTTGAGTTAAAAGAGGGAGTTAAAAGTTTATTTCTAGTTCTTGAAATAAAGGTTAGGATGCCACTCAATCCTCAAATTATGGAATATCTTTCCATTCCTTTCCCCGGGGCTCAGAGAACTATGTGGCATAGGAGGGTGAAAGATTGTAAAAGCCAGAGGGGACAGATGGCACAAAGAAACATCGACACTCAGACATAGGAGTGACCCACATATGAACCCATGTGGCAGCAGACACAGGCCCTCCGCAGGTTCAAGCCAGTCTGGCTTCAAGAGCTGAGAAGGGCAAGTGAAGAGAGGGAAAGGTGGACACAATCTCCCACCCTTAAACTCCTTCCAATTGACGATCAATTACAAAGAAAAAAAAATCAGTTTTCTTCAATGGGATATCCCTGCATATACAAACTGTACTAAAGGAAGAAGCAAACAGAAACCAAGATATAAAATGTCAGGTTTAAATGTTAGGCCCCCCCCAAAATAGTTGAATAAATTATTATATTTGAAAATAAAAGAAATCAAACATTTAAAAATTATCATTTTTCAAATACACAAATTTTGAGCTTTAAAAATGGATTTTTTTCTGTTTTAGGAAAAAAGCATGTCTCAACTATATGAAAGAGGTATAACACTCATAAACAAAAGTAATGTGTTTGAATTTGCCTAAGTCTGGTCATCATAAGCCAGTTTGTAAGTAGACAGTTCTGAGGATAAGTGGGTAACCTGGACATGGTTTGTGAATCAGATAATAAGTATTTATTTATTATATTTATTTTGGTAGTTTGCTGACGACACATAGTTGTGCTTTTGTTGATGCCTTTTTCTACCCCTCAGCTTCTGAAGGGGTCAAGTAATGATATGTCTGGCATTTAGAGGACGTTTTGTGACTTTTGACTGGAAAAGTGGCTCAGTGCTTAAGAGCACTTGTTCTTCCAGAGGACCTGAGTTTGTTTCTYAGCACCTGTGGCAGACAGCTCACAGTTGTCTGTAATTCCAACTCCAAGACATCTAATACACTCTTCTGAGGATTTCTGGCACTAGCACACCCATTGCCTTGGTTAGGATTTCTATTGCTGTGCTGAAACACCATGATCTAGTTGAGCAGAAAAAGGGTTTATTTGGCTTACATGACCACATTGTGGCCCATCATGGAAGGAAGTCGAGACAGGAACTCAAACAGGCCATCTGGAGGTAGGAGCTGATACTGAGGCCATGGAGGAGTGCTCCTTACTGGCTTGCTCCTCCTAGCTTGCTCATTCTGCTTTCTTACAAAGCCAGGACCACCAGCCCAGAGATGGCACCAACCACAATCGTCCATGCACTTCTAAATAAGATATTTAGTAAGAAAATGCCCCACTCCAGAAGACCCAATAAGCAGCTGAAAGTGTCAAATGTAGATATTTGCACCTAACCAATGGACAGAAGCAGCTGACCCCTGTTGTTGACTTAGGGAAGGCTGAAAGAAGCTGAGGAGAAGGACAATCCTGTAGGAGGACCAGAAGTCTCAATTAATCTGGACCCCTGAGATCTCTCAAACAGGCAGCATACACCAGCTGACATGAGGCGCCCCAAACACACACACAGTAGGGGACTGCTGAGTCTGTGTTCATTCAGAGATGATGCCCCTAACCCTCAAGAGGCTGGAGGCTGCAGGGAGTTTAGAGGTCAGGCGGGGTAAGGAATGGGAACATGCATGTGGAGACAGGGGTGTGGGGAGGAGGTATGGGACGTGGAACAGTTGGAGGGTGGACTGGGGGATAAATAAAATATGGACTCTAAAAATTAATTTAATTTAAAAAAGAAAAGAAAATGTTCTACAGGCTTGCCTGTGGCCAGATTATATGGAGGTATTTTCTTAATTGAGGTTCTCTCCTGTTAGATGACTTTCCGTTTGTGTCAAGCTGACATAAAACCAGCTAACAAACCCATGGCTTGGTTTAAGTTCTCTCTCTCTCTCTCTCTCTCTCTCTCTCTCTCTCTCTCTCTCTCTCTCTCTCTGACTCTGCCTCCATCTCTTTTCCCTTATCCTTTCCTTTCTCCCCTCTCTTTCTTCCCTCCCATTTTTATACAAACTCTCTCTCTCTCTCTCTCTCTCTCTCTCTCTCTCTCTCTTAAAAAATAAAATATAAGAATGTTCCATTTTGCTGAATGTGGTGGCAGGGAGATCAAGAGTTCAAAGTTATCCTCAGATACATAATCATTTTGAGGCCAGCTTGGGCTATACGAGAACTTGTCTCAAAATAGATGCTCTCTTAGAGAATGTCAGCAGGCCAGATAAAACCGGATGGGCATGAGGCTTGCAATTGTGAAATAGCACACACAATTTATTTCTTTATTCTACTTTTCTGCAAGATTGAGAATTCCCATCATAAAATATTTTACAAAGTTGAATCAGATGTTATGTAAGAGGAAATTTAGAAAAAAAGAAAAAGGTTTATAATGTGGGATCTGGATAGACTGAGAGTCTGTAAAACAACTATAGACACAGTGTTTTCATTCCAGAAAACAGTTGTCTCCTACAGGGACACCCTTCATCTTAGAATCTTGTAAATTGTTACATTCATTCCACTAAAAATAACATACATTTGCATTTATAAATTGTGGATTGAAGGTTTTGTTTATTGTTCTCTGATTTTTTTTTTAAAAAGATGAAAAGTATTAAAGTTGTAAGAATAGCCCATCTGCACTCTCAAATCTGTTTTCTTGGTCATAAAAATCTCATCTGTATTTGTTTAATAATCTGAGTGAACTGACAAATTTGACAAGGGAGAGGGGGAATTGCCCAATCTCTTCATGCTGTCCTGCTGACTGAGCGAGTGCTTGCTGGCTAAACGGGAGGTGAGGGATGTCACATTCCCTCAGCCAACCTCAAACAGAATTATGCTATCTGAAGGCTGGCATGCCGCCACACCACACCTTGGCATTTTTACCCACCTGACCATCTCTCCATAGTGGATGGGGTGGCTGGAGTGCTCACCCGTACATGCCAGAGCTCCTAGGTAAGACCCAGTCCAAGAAGCAGATATCCATGGAAAGCTTCTTCTCTTTCTATTGTGGTCTTTGCTTCTGCTGGTCTGTGTGCACAAGTTTAATGCTGTTCTCATGGTCCTGAGACCTTCTTGGCTACGAGGTGATCCAAGGCAGTATCCTTAATACTTACTAAGATGGCGGTGCCTTTCCCTAATCATTGCCATACCATTCTGAAGCGCAAGGTCACCTTTGTCTCCAGCTTACTAAGATGGCGGTGCCTTTCCCTAATCATTGCCATACCATTCTGAAATGCAAGGTCACCTTTGTCTCCAGCTTCCCATTCAGAAACTCCCTGAAAATCCATTCCTCACATTGAAATCACCTATGGTCTGTCGTTTTCATTTTGTGGAGTATGTGTACACACGTGTTTGGGTATGAATATTGGAATCTATGTGCTAGGTGCTAGTACATACAGGGCCTTATCCTAGAACACTCCCCTGTGTCTCTTTTATACCTTGACGTTAAACACCCTTTTAGAGTAAGATCCTCTTCTGAAAACTGCTTACTGAAGAGGATTTTGAAGCTGATGAACTCTGTTCATCCAAAGCACTGAAAAAAAATAGTCATGAATAATCTGATCAGCCATATTCATCATTCACTGTCTTGTACATCCTCCCACTAAAAAAGTTGGTGCTGCAGACATCAGGCTTAGGGAGATCTGCTTGCAGAGGCTACACTGGGAACTGCACAGCCCTGTGTGCCTGAGCTCTGCCTCACATACCTGATAGAGAGAGAGCCAAGAGGAACCCCGTCAGCGGTATGCCTGCATTAGTTAGACAGTGCACATGAGGTGCTTTCATAAAGCTTGCCTCGTTTATATTGGCTGCAATTCTGTTTCTAGATGTGTAAGCCACAGATGCTCTGCATTTCTTCCA
Organism: Apodemus speciosus; assembly: GCA_002335545.1. Taxonomy (NCBI): domain Eukaryota; kingdom Metazoa; phylum Chordata; class Mammalia; order Rodentia; family Muridae; genus Apodemus; species Apodemus speciosus. The sequence goes on from BDUI01024198.1 coordinate 30,131, forward strand.
GCGTCTCATAATCTCCTCCTTGCTTCTTTCACTTATCCACTTAGGAACACACTCACCTCTTACCATGACCTGAATTTCTATAACGTAATCGACGAGCATAGGCTTAATGTGGAAATAGACATACCACTAATTAAACAATAAGAGAATAAAAGAAACGTTGTGAAGGAAAAGAATACTGACCCCGAATGCATGGCACAGGAAACCGACTCAGCTTTATTAAGTCTTTGAGAAGTAAAAGGTCAACTGGGAAGTGAAGGGTGACAGAGTTTGCTAGGCTGGAGGCTGTGTAGGGGAAGGACATTCCAGACTGAAAGTCCAGGTTGTCGCAGAGCCCTGTGATTGGATAGACTATGGCATGTTTAGAAAACGGGATCAAAGGCACAATCAGCTAGGTCAGAGGCCACCTTGAAGAGACAATCAGAAAAAGAATGGGGAGACAGACAAGCTGCCRRTTGTACAGAGTGGCTTTGGGGGATTTTTGCGCGACACTCGGAGTGATGGAAACYTGCTGTTAAAGTCTCTCTGCAGCCAGATGCTTAATGGCTTCAGCCAGTATCACTTAATATCAGCGGTTCAAGCAAGAGTCACTGGGAGCTTTCATTAGGTTATTGGCAGTGGAGACTGGCTATCTGGAGAGCATTCAAGTTTGTTTAGAAGAGAAAAATCAATAGCACTTGAAAATGAGATGGTATCTGACAATAAAAATAACAAGAACGGGGGAGCAGGAGATGGCTCTGGGGATAACAAGCTTGTTGCYTTTGTATCTCCAGCACCCTGTAAAAGTTGGGTGTGGCCACACAGGTCCGGAGCTTGCTGGCTAGCCCGTGCAGCTAAAACAGTGAGTTTCAGGTTCAATGAGAGATCTTAACCTAGAATCGTGGAACACCAAAGACACAATCCACCTACCAAATGCTGTCCGACAAGAAGGAAAGAGTGGACCCAGGTTCTGGAAAGACCCATTGCAGCAGTGTAGGAGAATACAAAAACAGGGATGTGGGAAGGGGTGAATAGGGGGATAGGGGGGAGGAGAGGTAAAAAGACATATGGGACATTGGGGGGGGCGAGGAAACCAGGAAAAAGGGAAATGAAATGTAAATAAAGAATATATCCAATAAAAAAAAGAAAAAAAAAGAAAAATGAGGTACTGCACATTGTACCTACACGTATGCATCAAAGGTACATACCTATTCAGTATGTACACACATATAAGCATACATGCATATGTGCACATGCATCTGTGCTGTGCCTCAGTCTTTCAACCTTCCTTCTACCTGACTCAAACATTAAGACTCTTAGAAGAAAGTTTCTACTACATACATCTTCASCCAAATGAGCACCCTATGTTCTTCCATTATCTTTTGCATCTTATGCTTTGGTGGCATTCTAGATGGAAACATGTTGATTCATTTATAGAAAACGGTAAGTATTTTACCTCACCTAGAATGAAAAGCAATATTTTTGTTTATTCTTAGAAAATTTCACACATGTATGCATTTTTAATGGCTACAGGAAGGACTTATCATTAGTTCTTAGATGAAGTCAGCGTTTGATCCCCATGTAGGGCCTGTGATTGGTGGACGTGTGAGCTATGCCTTGCTTGGTGCAAGTACAGCCACTGATTTGAAGGCCACACACATGCCACATGTACAGCTCCAGCCTGTTCAACTATCTTTCCAAGTCACCAGGGAGGCGGTGCCTCAACCTTCCCATACTGACCTCCTGTACAGAAACATTAGACTCAATAAAAGGCTTCTTCCAGAGGTATTTTCTTGCCTAGTTTGGACATTTTGCATGGATGGGCAAAGTTGAGATAGAAACATTGAGATGAACTGGCAATACTTCTATAGTAGAACTAYATGATGCTATATATCATTGCTATGGCCAAATCGTCAGCAATTAAGGTGACAGTGGTGGCAGTAGCAGTAGTACAAAAGGCAGCTGAAGAGTTCTGGAAGGCAAGCAAGGACAAAAACTCAGGGAGGTGACTGGAGGCAGGCTATTGAGACTAAGGAAGGCAGGAGGGTGTGAAGATGAAGAGGGACYCTGGGGTTCTGTTAGGAGAAGAACTCTCGAGAGGTGCCAAGTTCTAAGAGTCCAGTATCCTGATATCTGTCCACACTGTAACAAACCTGTAACAATAGTTTATGTTAGAAGATAGGGGTTCCAAAATTCAAGGATTGGAAGCAAAAGCAGCCATCAACACTTGTTGCTAATGCTAATGCTAATGCTGGTTGCTACTGTGTGCTGTGGAGCACTGACAGCTCAGTGTAGAGCTAGTGACAGAGAAGGCTCCGAACAGTGGGCCTGTGACCTGAACATCTAGAACTGCTTAGAGATTGGAGGCATACACCTCTGTCTAGTTCTCAGGACATAGAAATATATGTCTCTGGGTGTGTTAGTTCAGCCAAAGAACTGACAGCTCTTCCTATTTCTCTGTGCAGACAGAGAAAACTAATGCAGATAACTGGGAGGAACCAAATTTACTCAATAAAAAGCGCAGTACACACAATGGCCTTAGATGGTCTGATCCCTTGACCTCTACAGTTTATATCTAGGATTCTCTGTCCATCATTCAGCTCCAGATATGATGCACTGTCTTAGTCAGGGTTTGTATTCCTGCACAAAACATAATGACCAAGAAGCATGTTGGGGAGGAAAGKGTTTATTCAGCTTACACTTCCACACTACTGTCCATCACCAAAGGAAGTCAGAACTGGAGCTCACTCAGGGCAGGAACTTGGAGGCAGGAGCTGATGCAGAGGCCATGGACTGGTGCTGCTTACTGGGTTGTTTTTTCTGACTTGCTCAGCTTGTTTTCTTATAGAACCTGGGACTACCAGCCCAGGAATGGCACCCACAATGGGCCCTCCCCTCCCTGATCAGTAGTTGAGAAAATGCCTTACAGCTGGATCTCGGAGGCATTTCCTCAAGGGAGGCTCCTCTCTCTGTGATAACTCCAGCTTTCATCAAGTTGACACACAAAACCAACCAGTACAGTTACTGTTTCTATTTCTCCAATGTGCTAGCGTATCTACCCCCCCCCCCCGCCAGGTTTGAATTAGCTGTTGCTTTTGCATGAAATGTTCTTYCTAAACATATCTACACAGGTAATATCTTTTACCTTCTTCACATCTTACTGCAAAAGTCACACTGGTACCAAATTAATGTACCAGGGCTTGCATTTCACCAGCCTCCTAATCTGCATTTCCATTTCTGACTTTGCCCTCACTGGACCCCAAGGCAGTAGGCATAGTTAGTTATCTTGAAATCTTCTTCTGAAGCTGATCTTGCTTCTGTTCCTAGTACCCATGTCATCTCTRTCATCAGAAATGAATTAGTACATTAAYAATTGTCATACCAAATCCTTCTAGTTACACTGTAGACACAAAATAAATATTTCTTTTGGGTTTTCCCATACTTTGCATGCATCTTAGAAAGCAGTTGAATCCTGTGTTGTATGTTCATTAATGAAAGAACAGACAACCAAACTTCTAGAAAGAGAAGGATAAATTCTGCAAATGCTTTTGCAATAGAGGGCTACAGAAGGCAACTGATGTGATATGAAAACACTGAGAGAGAGAGAGAGACAGAGAGACAGAGAGACAGAGAGAGAGACAGAGACAGAGACAGAGACAGAGACAGAGAGAGAAGAAGAAGGCAGCTCCTGCTATGTGGCTGCAAGTTCCATCTTCCAAAACAGGTAACACCAAGAGGAACCAACTTGATCAATTGGGAAGAATAGC
>BDUI01024209.1:21435-34756 GCA_002335545.1 Apodemus speciosus
AACCACTCTTCTATAGACCATGTCCATGTTTCCTAATTTACTAATGTTTTAATTAGGAATCCTTTTATTTCTGTGGGATAAATACTGAGAATGAGGGTGCTTTTAATTTTTGCATCTTAATTTTAATTGATGGGTTGAAAGTGGTCCTAATAAGGTTGATGTTCACAGCCAATCACAGCAGGAGGTATTCTTGGTCCTTTTTGTAAAAATAAAATAAAATAAAATAAAAGCGTGTGTACATTATGTGTTTGTGTGGGTATGGGCATAGACAGTGCGGAGCCCTTGGAGTCCAGAGCCCAATCCTCAAAGCTGGCTGGGAGCTGCCAGAACTGAACTCAGGACCTCCACTAGAGTAACAAGTGCTCTTACCTGCTGAGCCACCTCTCCAGTCTGGAGTTCTCAGTCTTTTAACATTACCCGACGGGATTAAAGTGACTTCTCATTGTTACTTTATGTGTTAATTTATGTTTGTGACTCATTCAGAATCTAGATATATTTCACATTTATTGGTCATTTAAATCTAGGCCTCTGTAGACTTTCCTGGTTTGTTTATTTCATTGGTTATCTGACTTGCTGATTGGAAAACAACTATGTGTGGGGGTGTGTGAGTGGGTTGGGGGGGATGGGTGTGTATGTGGTGTGTGTATATAGGATGTGTGTGTGTATATGATTTGTAGGTGTACATGTGTGTATGTGGTGTGTGTGTGTGATGTGTGTGGTGTGTATGTGATATGTGTGTGGTGTGTGTATGTGGTATTTGTGTGCACGTGTGCATGCATGCATGTGCATGTGAATGCAGGTACCTAAGGATTCCAGACGACGCTGTTGAGTCCCCTGGAACTGGAGTTATAAGCAGTTGAGAGCTACTTGGCATGGGTCATGAGAGCCGAATTGGCTCCTCTGTAAGGGTGGCAAGCACCCTTAACCCTAAGCTAGCTCTCCAGCTCAGCCTTTTACCTTTCCTTCACAATTTTCACCAGCCGGTGTTTGTGCACCATGCATCATCAGAAATCATTGCTGTGTTAAGGGACTCTGGCTAGCCCAGTCTGGCAAGCACGACTCTGGCAGGCCTTGCCCTTCTCCTCCATTCCCTCTGCCTTGCTAAAAACCATTAGATTACATTCCTAAAGCTAGTCTCCCTTATTTGGCTACTTCCTCCTGAGGCTGACTACCAAGGTCTAGCTGTCAAAGTACTGAAGTCCAGCCATCAAAAGACTCCTTTGGCTCCCCTAAATAACATGCCCAATTAAAATTAAACACCTCACCCTAACGGGGAGTGGGAGGGTGTTCCCCGGTTACCTGTATAAACCACTGGTTGTCACCTCTGTCTTCCCCTATCCAGGCAGTCTTTGGTCCTCTGGAACAAATAACCCTTCCAACCTCTCTCGTGTTCCCTTCCCCTACTCTCTCAAACTCAGTCTCCTGTCTTTGTCTCTTATTTCATTTCTTTTGCCCCTCTGGGGTAAATAAATCTCTGTAGTGCTGAAAACTTGTCAGGAGCCATTCAGGAAAGGCTAAAGGCAAATAAGTAAGTTTTCTGGAGATGGCCCACCATTTTTGCATGGTTCACGATGGGTGAGCTCTGAGAGGCAAGGCCCCAAGAGACTTCATGCCAGGATTGCTCCTTACGGTGATGTGACTTTCCTGTCACTATTACATAGTCTGTTGGTTCCTGGGCATTAGTCACCCTATTGGGCGTATTTCCTGCAAATCAACATAAAGTTGAACTTTCATGAATTAATGACTTTATAGAATTCCTGATTTGATTCAAATAAGTTTAGGAAGAAAGTTTTAAGAGATGGTTTTAGTTGTTTGCCAGAAAGATGTAATGAAGTTAGAATGAAGAATAGAATGTGTCCACTCCTCATAGAATAGTAAGTAAAGACTGCATAATAAGGAATACGGTGAGCTTCCACAATTACACTAAAAAGATAAGTAGGGTTGGGACAAATCTGTGATTAAAAAAAAAATTCATTCTAGGTCAGATCCAAGGATGAAGCCACAGGAATGCACTATGATAAAGCAAGGCCTTGTGAAACCACTGATTTGAACTTATAATGAGCTTAGAGGATGAAACACTGCTTTGAACTTACTATCGACATCCTTCTGTAACTCCCCTTTTGTGTAACATTTTATTTATGAGGTTACAAGAACTTTTGTCTAAGAAGGTCTAAAAATGCCAGAGAGAAGAAATAAACTGGTGTCTTGGGGGGCTTGCCCCATCCATCCAAATGTACATATGTATGTGTCTATTTGTCTATATATACACACATATATATATACACACACATACGTGTTTAGATGTACGTATGTCAGTATTCAAGAACACACATGGAGCTAATGAGACATGTAGTCTGCCAGACCACAACGTGTGTGTGTGTGTGTGTGTGTGTGTGTGAATGTATGAGTGTGTGTCCATCTTGCACATATTGTCTATGTAAATTAATTTTCTTTTCCTTCTTTTCCTTTCTCTCTGGTTCACAATGAGTTAACAAGTCCAAGCCTCTCGCCTGGCCAGCTAGAGTTCCKTAAGAATCAGAAAAAAGAAAAGAATGTTAATTAGCACAAAGTAGTAAAAGAGTAACAGAGAAAATAAACCAGCGCTTATCAGCACAGAAGAGTAAGAAAGTTAAGTTTCCAGAGGCCATCAGCTCCTGGTCCCCAAAAGGGAGAGAGAGAGGGTTACAAGGCCATTGATCATCAGTCTTTGCCTTCATCCAACTCTGTGTCCCACCTCAGCACTTGTGATGCCAGAACTTGGTCTTGGGGGTCCTTTCAGTGTGAGTTTCTAGACCACTCTTGCAGATGTTATGGATTGGCATCTAGAAGGCATCCTACCAAATTCCCAGTTCTTGTGTCTTACAACAACAACAACAACAACAACAACAACTAGACCAGGGACACATGCATAGTGGCAAAAAGGAGATAGTTTATTTTATGTAATTGAAACATTTTATTTATAGGTTAAGTATGTGTCTGCAAGTGTATATTCAGACACATGTGCGGGTGCCCATAGAGGCCAGAGGGGGCGTCAGATCCCTCTGGAGCAGGCATTAGAGGCAGTGTTGAGCCTCCAGATGCAGATGATGGGAACTGAACTCTGATGCTCTGCAAGACCAACAAGTGCTTCCACCCCAGTCCTGAGTTCCTTTCGTTAGGGAAGAGGAAGTCACTCTCAAGTGTGGAAGGGGCCCAGCAACCCAGGAAAGGTTAGAAGGAGGCAGGAAAGGGAGGGGCTGGCACCAATGTCCCCCCATCCGGGCACGCCCCGTTATGCCCCCTGCCTCTGCTCTCCCTGACATCCCCTGCTCCCCTGCTCCTGTCCACTAGGGTCAGGACATAGCTCCCACTTTCTCCAGGTGGAATTCTAGGTGGTTTGCTTGTTTTGTTTTGTGTCTCACATATGCTCTGTTATGGGAAGATGGTTTCTGATCTTTCTCGGTGTCATTGATAATCTTTCTTCCTCCCTCTTTCCCCTCACCTCCCTCCCTCCCTCTCTCTCCTCCCTCCTTTCTGCCTCCCTTTCCCCCTCCCTCTCCCTTCCTCTCCTCTTGCTTTGCTTTCCAGCCGCACAGAGGTTTGACACGACAGATAATCTTTTCCCTTTTTTTTTCACCTATCATGTTATGGAAATGAGAAATCCACATTTCTCCCTTCAGAAAAGCTTTTAAGTGTGCACACTGCTCTCGGTGACCAAAAAGTGCTCAGCTTTTCTGATCTACCCCAGAGAAAGGCTGTGAAGCTAGAGCCACAGATTCCATTGAAATTAAAATACTTATACACAAATCTGGACCACTGTTTTGAAGTATAGAAGAAATAGATAATTTCCTGCCAAACCYGTCTCAAAGTCGACCTCAGAAGTGAAACACTTGAAGAGAGAATTAAAGCGAGGAGAGAAGAAAGTTCCAAGAGCCACCATTCAGCAAGTAGCGGATGCCATCAGAGCCCAGGYGYACTCRGCGTCCAGACCCCAGGAGAACAGCAAGTTTCCGCTAGGTGGGTGCTTACTCTGATGGGCTCTCCCCTCAATGGGACCCTTGAAACATGGGGATCCCTGGGAACAGGCTGAGCTGTAGGCACAGCTGAACCATTCCGAGGTTCTCAGGGGATTCAGGAGAGGGAAGGTTTGGATCTTTGGATGTGGATCCGCCATCTTCACGGAGCTGGATAAGGGGGTACCCTGAGGCTCTGATGGTCTTCGGGGTCATCCTGAGCCACGCAGAGGGGCAGGGCTTTTTCACCCTTGCTTTACCGAGCCAATAGATGTTGTCTGTCCTGAGAAGGGGCACAGCTGTGGATGTGCCAGGTCAGTTCACAAAGAGGTGTTACACTCAGTGCCCTCCACAGCAAGCCTCTCAGAAGGAGCAGGGGAGTCTNGCGTCCAGACCCCAGGAGAACAGCAAGTTTCCGCTAGGTGGGTGCTTACTCTGATGGGCTCTCCCCTCAATGGGACCCTTGAAACATGGGGATCCCTGGGAACAGGCTGAGCTGTAGGCACAGCTGAACCATTCCGAGGTTCTCAGGGGATTCAGGAGAGGGAAGGTTTGGATCTTTGGATGTGGATCCGCCATCTTCACGGAGCTGGATAAGGGGGTACCCTGAGGCTCTGATGGTCTTCGGGGTCATCCTGAGCCACGCAGAGGGGCAGGGCTTTTTCACCCTTGCTTTACAGAGCCAGTAGATGTTGTCTGTCCTGAGAAGGGGCACAGCTGTGGATGTGCCAGGTCAGTTCACAAAGAGGTGTTACACTCAGTGCCCTCCACAGCAAGCCTCTCAGAAGGAGCAGGGGAGTCTRGGAACCACGCTGTGGGGTCTGTGGCAAAAGGGCTGTGTTTCTCTTTGCTCTCTGTTTCTGTCACCTTTCTTATGGCTACAACAAATCCCTGGAGACTCRAGGAAGCAATTTATGGACAGGTTTGTTTTGCCTCACACTGTACTGGTACCGTCCATCATGGYGGAGACGTCTTGGCAGCAGGAGCTTGAGGTGGCTGCTTGCATAATTGTCCACAGTGAGGAAGCAGAGGCTAGTGCCGAGCTCAGCTGTCTTTCTCCTTTTTATTCAGTTCAGGGCCCCAGGCCATTGGAGGGTGCTGCCCACAGTTAGGGTGGGTCTTGCCAGTTCAATGAACTCAGTATAGAAACTCCCTCCCGTGTAGACCTGCCTAGAGAGATGTCTTCATGGTGAKTCTAAATCCTATCAAGTTGATGATCAACGTTAAGCGTCATGCATCTCCAGAGTCTCTGTCTGTGGTTGGAATATCACAAGGGGCAGCAGACCTGAGAGTGGTGGGGTTGACCCTCACCACCGTAGCAGTTGAAGGGCAACTTCCCACTTCCTCCTGCCCTTCTGGGGGGGAGCATGCAGCCATTTCCTGGCAGGCCTGAGTAAGCAGAGAAGAGAGGAAGTGTCTCTAAAGGAGGACTGTCTGTGCAGGCAAGCTCCTCCCACACTCTGCTGTGTCACTCTCCTTGCCACTGGGTGCCTGGAGGGGAAATTACTGTGTGAATTGAAGTTTTCAGGGGAAAAAAAAAAACAGCCCAAAACAAAACCCAAAAAAACCCAAGCCTATGGCAATGATCCTACAAGACTGACTGGCTGGTTCCATTGTTTTGTCCTATTTCGTGTATTTTATCTTATTTTGTCTTTATCCGTCAGATGCCTGTTTGTTTTCTAATGAGATGGGAAAGGGGGTGGGTCCTGATGGGAGGGAAGGCAGTTGCTTGTGAAGGGTCTAGAAAGCATCAAATCAAACCCTGTTATCTTGGACTATCTTTAGCACTCCCTGATATTTGACCTAATATTCTTGTCTAATGTGAAATCTTTTGGAATTTATTAACAGACCACTAGATTCTACCAAAAGTTACAGATAAGTCAGCAGACAAATTTTGAACCCTATAGGAGAGATTTTTTTCTTTAGTATACCCACTTACAGGATATATTTAAAAAGTGTCTTGATTAATTGACTCTCTTTGTTCTGTTACTATGGAAAAAAATTCATGAAATTGTTACCATCAGAACATGGAATTTGGGGTAACCTGAATTTGTGTTCCTGGGCCCTGGGACCTCCATATTTGGCTCCAGTATAAACCCTCTCTCATTTCCTTTGAGGTGAGAACTGTGTTTTGGCACTGACACCTGCGTTTGTTTCCCTGACCACCACTCTGGGAGTGGTCTGGTCAGAGCAGTCAGCGAAGGTTAAGTAGCAGATGAGCCTCTCCTCCTGAGACCCCGTCCTCCACACCCCTCCTGAGATTCCTTCCTTCACACCCCTTCCTCCACATCCCTTCTCCTCCAGACCATCTGTCTCTCTTGTCCATGAAAAACTTTGAATTTTTTTTCTGTTGCTATAACAGAATGCCTGAGGCTGAGAAATGTATAAAGAAAGGAGGTTTATGTATCTCACAGTCGTAGCGTCTGGGAAGTCCAAATTGAGTACTCACATCCCATGAAAGCTCATACTGTCCCAACTGTGTCTACGCTTAATAACCACCTGACTCCAGAGTAACTAATCTGGAACTCACTGTCTGAATCTTTAACCCCTGCATGTGTCTTTGTTGTCGCCATTGTTTAGTTGAACTTTTTGGTTCTTGTTTTGAGAACTGACAACTTCTGAGCCTTCTCTCTCCTCCTTCCCAATGCTAGACGTGCAGGTGTCCAACTCCACACTGTGCTGGGGGTGGGGCGTGCGTGTTAGCCAGTCTATGCCCTCCCCTGAGAAGGATCCCCAACCTCACTAGTCCTGGTTAGCTTATCACCTCTTAAAGGCCCACTCAGTACTGCTACAGTGACTGCAAACATCAACAATAGTTTCTGAGGAGAGAAATTGTAGCCTACCATAGTTGTTGCTATCCACAGTGTCCATTGTGATAGTGCAGCGGAGAACACCAACAGATAAGGACAATAGCTGTGATGGAAGCAGATGTGTGCTAGAGCTGAGCTGGAGGCAGAAAGGAGAAAACACTCCCTTTGGGGAAAGGGGAAAGTTCGATCAGTCCCCAGAAAGGCTCCTGGGCTGTGAGTTCCAGGCCAGGGCTGGGACCTGCAGGGACCAGGGGTTTAGCAAGGGAGCTCCATCGGCCTGGGTGTCCTTCCGTTTGTGACATTCAGTGTGAGTCACTTGTTTATGCAAAGCCCCGGCCTTACACATGAGCGGTTTGGGGGAAATGTTTGTTCAGTYTGAAGTGCTCACAGATCGCAGTGATTTGCATCCTTTGGAACTCAAACATATTCATGAGGTTGAAGGATGGAGGCTCTTTGTTCAAGCAAAGGAAGCTGTCGAGAAAGGTAACTGACCACCCTATACCTAGACTTGGAAATAGATGTGTTCAGCAGAGCATCTGTAGTCTGTAGGAGCAACGGGCATCTGCCTCACATAGGCCTGCCTGGCAGTCCTGACTGCATAGCTTCCCTGAGCTTAGCAGGAAACGTGTGGAGAAGACAGAAGGAGATGTCCTTTGATGTCCAGGGAGCTCAGCCTGGGTTTCAAGGATTGAGGAAGACACGAAAGCAGACACTAAGTCAAGGACAAAATGCTGTGGTGTGCTCTGGGGCAGGGAGAGCTGTGTTTGCAAATGCTCCAGCAGTGAATGAGCTAATGTTGGTAAGGACAAGTCAAGGACAAGAGAAAATTAATTTTTCCCTCTTATGTATGAAGCCAGCAAAATCCAGATGTGGATAGTTTTTAAGAGTGGCTGTGGGTCCCTCCCACAGGTGACTATTTCCCCAGCCTGTGGAGCAAGGAAGTGGGTGGTAGATGAGTTGTAATCAGAACATAGAGCGCAGCCGTAAGGGAGACAGATGAGAGGAAGACCCATGGGTGAGCCTTCCCCATAGGACATGCTTGTGACTGTCATCATTGCTAACATCACAGCCTGTGTTGTTATCTGGAGTGTCACCTTCAAGTAAGAAAACAATTCATTCACGTGACCTCAAAGAATCTGGTACGGCGCCCCCAAGGGCAATCCAAAAGGAACCTGTCTCAACCTGGGAGGGTCTCTAGTGGTTGGCACAAGCATTGGGTTGAACCAGGCTCTATGTAATTCAATATGGAGCGGAAGCTCTTTCCTCCAAATGAAAACCTTCCCATTTGAAGAAGGTGGGAGGCCACAACACCCAGGAAGTAAACAAAACAAGCTCAACAAGCTCCTGAAAATTACAGGATTCACAAGACCCCGCCCAGGATTAGATGAGCTGCGTCAGTAAGGAGAGGAGACTTGCTGGCTGGCAGAGCTGCCTCCAACTCATGCAGGGAATTCTGGGATGCAGCTTTTTTGAGTCATTGCCCATGCTGCAGTAGGCTTTTGGGGATGGAACTGCAACTAGTTCACTCACACACTTGTCAGTGACCTGTGACTCATAGTCGCATAAACAAGCAAACAAACAAACAAACAAAACAAAGCAAAACAAAAACAAAAAGCAAAAACAAAAGCATAAACCCCACTTGTTTGCCCAACTAGACTCAGTGAGAAATCTCTAATTGATCTATCACTAATGACCTCTCTGAGGTAAATAGATGCTTGTTCATGTCTTCTCAGAAAAAGTCACACAATCAGGGCAGGTGGGCACAACTAAACATACCTGTTTTCACTTGAATGAGCCTTTGATCCTGAGATTTTGGCTTGATCACCTGAACAGGACTGGGAAATCAAATCAAAACAAAACAACAACAACAAAAAAATAGGGCTGAGACTGTAGCTCAGTAGAACACATATTTAGTCTGTGGGAAGCCTTGAGTTTGGTCCCTGTCACTGCTGAACAAAATCAGTTAACTTGCCGTTTCTCCTCAGCTTCTCCACCTGTAAAGTGGGAGAACATGCTTATTTCAACTTAGAAAATTATTCACAGGCACACATACACAAACTGTATATGTACATACATGTGTATGATATGAAAGTATGCATGTTAGAATCTGTGTATACAGAGATGGACTTTGTGTGTGTGTATGTATGTGTGTGTGTGTGTGTGTGTGTGTGTGTGTGTGTTCAGGTGCACACACGGAAGCCAACATCAGACGTCTTTTCTCGGACTCCATTCATGTTACTCTTTCTGTGTAAATGAGACAGAGTCTCTCACTTTCACCTCTAACTTTCCGAGTAGGCTGGTTGCCTGGCCAGGGAGCCCCAGGATATAACTGTCTCTGCCTCCACAGCATGCGGATTGTAAGACGCACGGATTCTGGGCCTTGAACGCAGAGCCTCATGTTTGCATGGGAAGTACTTCACTGAATGAGAAYCGGTCCTAGAAATATAATTTGATATTTGTAATATATAGCATTTGAATGTGTGAATGTGTGTGTATGTGTGTGCACACATGTGCACCTTTCATGGTGCCAGATGCCTTTAATCCAAATGTTCAGGAGGCCAGGATAGGCAGAGCTCAGTGATTTTGATGCCAGTCTGATCTACATAGAAGATTTCAGGGCAGCCAGGGCTAGACCTGGTCTTTCTATATAATATATGTTTATAGATGTGATATGTACATGTATATACTCACATACGACACTTACACACACACATGATATATACACATAAACAATACACTGGCAGGCATGTTGGTGTCCCAGGTACTGAAACAATGACTTTTAGTGGTGGCTGTTTATCTGGGGTCAGCATCATCTCTCCCTTCCGGAAGCAGGGCCAGGAGCCTATGTTAAGATCAGCTCATGGTGGCCCCCAGGGCAACAGCGTATGCAAATGTCAAGGAATTTATAAAAAGGGGAAATTTAAGGTTGAAGTCAATCTAAAAGGAAATTGTAAATCCTGAGCAGATTGGCTAAATGAGAATGGATTGCCTTGATGTGGCCAGAGGGAAATTTAGGAGTTAGTGCAGCAATTACAGCACAGCCAGAGTTATAGAGTATGCCAGAGAGGCTTTAACCAAGGCCCTGTAGCCAGAGAGTAATTCACCAGGCTTGGCTATACGTCTAAAGAGAAGACCGGTTTGAGAACAAGCGGGGTTTTTCCCTTCTAAATTAAAAAGCAATTTACATTCTTAAATCACAAGCAACTCTGTTCTCTCTCACACTGTGCAAACCTCTATAGGCAGCCCGACTGAGACAACAGTAAGAAGACGAAAAAGAAATCAGGCTGGAGACATGCCTGGTAGATAAAAGCATTGTAAAGACTCCAACGAAGAGCCTGGAAAGTTAGCACTTCCAGGGAGGCAGACGCAGGCGGATTTCTGAGTTCGAGATAAGTCTGGTCTACTGAGCGAGTTCCAGGACAGCCAGGGCTATATAGAGAAACCCTGTCTCTAAAAACCAAAACCAAAAAAACAAAMAAAAAAAAAAGACAGACAGAAAGTTAGGTAAAACCGAGTAATTCTAAAACTACATCTAGGTGACTGGAGACGACTCTCTTGTGTAGGCAGTTAGCCTGCTTCTCAGCCTTGCTAGGTGAAGACCAGTGTGGCGGTTACTTTTCCTGGTCAACTTTACATGACAAAATCACCTGGGAAGAGGCTTTTTAATGGTATAGACGTTTGGCCTGTCATCATGACCTTGGAGGATTGTCTTGGTTGTTAATTGATTTCGGAAGTCCCCTCCCATCGTAGAAGCGCCATTCCCCAGGCGAGGGTCCTTACAGTGTAAGAGAGTTTAGCTGAGAGCAAACGGGGCAGTAGCCTGCATGTACTTGTCTCTGTTCTTGAGTGGGGATGTGCCGAGACCAGCTGCTCGCGTTCCCGCCTTGACTTCCTCGCCGTGATAGATAGACTGTAACCTGGACTTAAGAGCCAAATAAACTCTTTGCCGCCTAAGTTGCTTGTCATCATTAGGGTGTTTTATCACAGAAACAGAAAGGAAACTAAGACATTTGGCCACCTACAGACTAAGACAGCAAGGCAGCTGAGAGAACCAGGTGTCGCGGGTATTGCCTGTGGCCTCCGGGCTATGTCATCAGTGAAACTCTTCCTTAGAGCGCCTGATCATTTGTTACAGGAAACGTTCAGTTGGCTTGTTCTTGCCCACCGGACACCTGCAGATAATCATAAGTCGAAAGAGAGGCTTGGGCAACCAATTCATGGGTTGGAGAGATGGCACGGTCAGCGAAATGCCTGCCTTGCAAACATTAGCATCTATGTTTGATTCCTAAAACCTATGTTTAAAAAAAAAAATGAAGCAGGGCTGGAGAGATGGCTCAGTGGTTAAGAGCACTGACCCCTCTCTCAGAGGTCCTGAGGTCAATTCCCAGCAACCGTATGGTGGCTCACAACCATCTGTAATGGGGTCTGATGCCCTCTTCTGGTGTGTCTGAAGACAGCGACAAATGTATTCACATATATAAAATGAATACATCTTGGTTTTTTTTTTTTTTAAGCTGCCTATAGTGATGCACACTTAGTCTCAGTGCTGAGGAGGTGGCTTTTTAGTGCTCGCTGGCCAGCTGGACTATCTTAGTCAGTCCCAGTCCAAGGAGAGACCCTGTCTCAAAATACAAGGTGGATGGTGCCTTTGAACTAACACTTGTCCCCAGGTCTCTACATGCACATGCAGACACGTTACCTTGTATGCCGATTCTCAATTCCCTTTCTTACCTTAATCAGTCTGGGATTCGAACCCAGGGGATGATGCCTTCCACATTCAGGGTGAGTCTTCCCAGCTTAGTTCAGTCTTTCTGGAAACACCTCAAGGGCACACACAGGTACGTTTCCATGGTGATTCTACACCCTAAGGTGTACGTGCCTTGCCAAAAAAAGAGAAAAAAAAAAAACCGCAGGCAAGTGAGAGCAAGAAATCTCTTTCCTGTCATGTTAAATTCACCACTAGTAATTTGGAAGCATAAACAAGGTAGCCTAGGGACATGTTTTGAGCTACCGGGCTGCAATAGCCATAACCCTAGAATAAGATAGCCGTCAGCGTGGCCTACACCCTAGCCTTCCTGGGAAAGAGTGGTGTGTTTGTGCAAGGAGACTTTGTCCTCTGTGGTTTGCTGTAGGAAACTCCAGGGAGCCTAGTATCCCAGCATCCATCAGTGACAAGAACACACATCAGTTGGAAAGGTTCGTTGCCCTAGGACCGAATGTGCTAAGGAAGTAGTCATGTAGAGGTTTCCTGCGAAGGAGGAGGGGGGACATCCTCTGGTGCTAGCGACAGGAAGCGTGTGGATAATGGATGCCTGCTACCGCCCTTCACCACCTCTGGGTGTCGTACTCTTGAGACCTACACCCCCTCCCCCCACCCCCCCACGAAAGCAGCCTGCGCTCAAGGAGCCCAGAGCAAGTCCTCTGGCCAGCCAGTGTCAGAGTCTCTCAAAGTCAATCCCCAGAAGTTTCTGAAGGCCCAGGCTCCTGCTCTCTGAGAAAGGAAAAGGCATGCTGGGTAGTGGTTGCCACCCAGCCCCACACCCATGTCTGGAGCAGGGTTCTCAGCCTTGAGCCTGAACCCTGGGGCACCTATGACTGTCCCTTAGATCTTGTGAATGGGGCACAGGTGCACTACGGGAAGGGGAGGCGGCCTATGCCAACTCAGGAGCCCTTTGTAAACATCTCCGTAAGTCCTAGGAGGTCTTGGGTACCAGATGGGACTTTGGAGAATTTCAGGAAGGGGCCCAGGACCCAATCTAGACCTCAGCCCTGCTCAGGCAGCCCTGGGGATCCAGGTCTGCTTCTGGGTCCCAGGCTGGGTTTCAGTTGGGCAAACAGACCTGGTGTGGGTGGCGATGGCTGGCTCTCTCAGGTGAGCCGTGAGCTGCAGAAGATAACAGTGTGTGTCTGCAAGCCTTAGCACTGCGTGCAAGGGCAGGGTTTCTAAACTTAGAGGTCCATCCGGGGAGGACTGGGAATATTCTTAGACCCACGCTGGGACCTCTGTGCTCAGGAGTATGTCACAAAAGAACAGCAAGGTCTTGGGAGTCAACCAGCAGAGTCCCAATCCGAATCCCCTCACTTCCAAGTTGTATGAGATCAAGCAAGTTCATTGGGTCCCCTCCCCCGTGCTCAGGCGTCACAGGCTGTCCCGGGGCAGCATGCTCAGGCAGGTGTGCGTCTGCTCTTTATTGGCTGTGTGACCTCCCATAAGGTAGCTGGCCTTTCTGAACCTTCTGGTCTCCAGCTTAATAACTGAACAGCACTCTACACCAGAGTGTGACGCTAGAACAGAAGCAAACATTTTCAAAGCACAGTGTCTAGAAGCTACAAGGAATTAACTTTCCCCCCTATTTTTGTGATGAAATTGGTGCATCACCTTCCCCTCTCCTTTCTCCTCCCCCCTTGCTTTCAAGTCCACAACATTTTTATTAATTGTTGTTACATATATATATGCATGTGTATGGGGGTGTGCCTGTGCAAGTGATATATATATATATATATATATATATATATATA
>BDUI01024221.1:0-33977 GCA_002335545.1 Apodemus speciosus
GTCTCATGTGGCTAGAAACATACAAAATGTGCTTATTTTACTTAATTTTATATGGTTTATTCTACTTAATCTTTTCAAGATTTATCAAAGTTATATTCAAATGTAGTGTGTGTGTGTGTGTGTGTGTGTGTGTGTGTGTGTTTCCTTTTCATGGTTGGCCTGTCTTATTCCTTATGTATGATGATATCAAAAAACTTACCTAGTTTCCCGAACAATATTTAAGTGAATTCCAGTTGTTCAGCACAGTACTTTTATACCCTTTTTTTGGGCTCCTTTATCAGTGTAAATTTTTGGCCATTGCTAGTTCTTAACTTACAGGAAACTACAGTGGCAACAGATTTTCTTAGGAATAGCAGTTGCTAATTATGTTCATTATTACTGTATATCGGAAACTTGTAATAATTAAAGAATTAGGTAATGTATTTTCTCCTATTTGATAATTGTTGTGATAACACATGCAGTTTTTCGGTGTTCTGCCTTAATCTACCTGGTGTTAGGCAATGACAGATGGCTTCTAAGGGAACTAGAGAGACCTAAAAAGATAGGTATTCAGTCTAACTTGAGATCCTATCACTTAGAGGTTAGTTACTTCTCAGGTAGTGGAATCCATTAGTAACATCTCCATAGTTTTATCTGGCCCATTGGGTTCTTGTAAGGATTTCATGGAATGCTTTCAATGAGGGTGACTATTGTATCTCAGACTTTAGTCAGCATTGCTTTAGAGCAGAGATAAGAAGTGAGACCTGATGGAAAAAAGCTTTTTGCAAAGTCTGTTCTCTGGCTCTGACAATTTTTCTTTGTACAGTGCTATTTCAGCTGTGTAAACCTGGAGGAAAAGGATGAGAGAGGCCTTGGTTGTCTCCAGTTAACAATTGCTCAGRCTCTTACCAGGGAAATGTTGCTCCCAGTGCTGTGGGGACCAATGGGAGGAAGCAGTGATTCTTGATTTCTTACCATATTCTTAACATTTATATGGACATTCTAGTACCTATAGTTGTAGTGACATGTCTGCCTTGAGTTCATTAGGCAGTGATCTTTCTCTTATCATCAGAAGTTGCAGTTGAGCATCCATAAGCCCTCTTGGTTCAACAACACATTTCTGCCTTCATCTACTACACCCAGAGTGATAATGTGAACATTGTTAACTGAGTGGGAACTGTATATAAGCTTGAAATAAAGTGTACTGTCAGGTTAGCTCAGTTGGTAGAGCATGGGTCTCTGAATCCCAGGGTCCTAGGGTCATGCCTCATGTTGGGCGCCATCTGTTTCGTGCAGTTTTAATAAACCATGCTAGTTCTGGCTAGGCTCTGGGACTAGCAGCCATCTGCCCAGCTAACGCTTTTCCCACAAATGCTGGGAGTGCCTTCCCGGTTATGCTCTGAGAACAGCTACCAATGACCACCCCAGTTTCACTCAGCTCCCATGTTAGCGCTCCCAGGCTCCGCTTGCTGCTTGCCCAGGGCCACGATGGCCACCTTACCTAGCTCCCTTTAGCCCTGTGGAAGGAAAACACTAGAGACTTTTATATTTTAAAACTGACCAGATAAAATCAAAGGCTGGGCAAAGAATATTCTGCCTCACCCTCCTTGGCTTCTACAGTTGTCTGTAGAGGCTACAAACTATTGGTCCCCCAAGAAACCTACAGTTTTTTCCCCACTTCACCATCTGGTCCTGCTCCCAATCCTCTCTTTCCCCTTCTTCCTGTCCTGCCTGGAAATCCTGCCTTACTGATTGGCTTCTGTTGTTTTTATTTAGCCAATCAACAATTGGGGAAACTCCCCCTACATCAGTGGTATATACTGGCTCCCCCCCCCCCATGAAAAAGAAAACCAAATAATCAAAACCTCAGCCATGCTGTACAGTATCTGACAGGTGCTTTCTGTTTCATCCAGGAATCCTCAATCTTGCCTCTGGAGTGGTGGACTTACTTCAGTTCTATTTCCCAGAATCCTTTGATCGCCTTCCAAGAGATTCTGGACTTTTTGATGGGCCTAAGCCAACTCTCTTGGAATCTTGTAGTGTGAGCGATTTGGCAATTTTGCTGCGAGGAAACAAAAGAAAAACTCAGCCCATTGAATTTGGCGCCCACCAGGTAAGCTTCTTGGGATTGTGTGTTCTGAAATAAGTCAATTTGAAGACTAAGTCATGAAGAAGAAGGCAAGTTACTATGCTCTTACTACAGAATGAGTATGTGCTTGAGAGAGGCCATTAACTTTCTTCCCAGTCCTCAATGTCCAAGGCAATCCTGGCCAGTTCTCTTTAGAGCCATTACTTTTTTTCCCAGGGAAACACAAAACTTCCCTTTATTTGTGTTTGTAGGACCTGATATTATTTGGGCTTGTTCTATTTTAGGTGATTCTTGTTGCCAATGAAAAGGCTAAGGAGAGAATTCCAGAAGAGCTGGGGTTGGCTCTTGTGCTGACTGTTTATGAGGCCAAAGGACTGGAGTTCGATGATGTCCTCCTTTACAACCTTTTCACTGATTCCGAGGTATGTCCCGCTGGGTTCTTCCCACACAGTGCGGGTCTGYGCCCTGCCCGTGGGACCTCTGCTCTGCGGAGGGCAGGCTGGAGCTGAGGCTAAGAGTCTGCCACAGGTGCCTGTGTCTGTGGTAGAGCATCTTGACTTAGGGTGAGGTTTAGGGCTTGATGGGGTGGGGGCTGAGAATAGTTCTGAGTCGTGGTGGGCTACTTTTCCGTGAACACATCCTGGCTCGCTGAGATTCATGTTTTCTGGATGATCAGTCCTCAAGGCCAGATTTCATTAGCTGCTATTATCATCGGCTCCCAGGGGTGTCTACGTTGGGACAAGTTCTAAGGAGAGCCATACATGAGGGTCCGGTTAGCAATGTCCACCCTGTAAGGGCAGAACTGGGCAAAGTCAGGTGAAAGGCAACTCCAGGAAGACAGTGAGGCTTGTTCCGGCCTGCTGGATCAGGTAATGTGGGTGACAAGAGAGTCACCCTGTCCCCAGTTTCCCATGGCATGCTTCACTCCCACAGCTCACACACGTACACCACAGTAGTCAGAGTCCCTGGATCCTCCCCAGCGGCTTCTGTGCCAGCCATCGCCTTAGTGTGGTTCCTGGCCCTTGCCATGGTTTGTTTCTTCTTCTTTTTAAATTTCTAAATTGCTGTCGGAGAACCACTAACTCAGGACCGTTGCCCTGTGGCTTCTAGCCCCCGGCTTCTTCTCACTAGATTGTCTGCAGTGGGGATGCAGGCTCACCGCTGTGGGTCTTCGGTGGGGACTCAAGCTCACCGCTGTGGGTCTTCTTTGTGCTACAGTTTGCTGTGTTTTGGTCCCTGCTGCAGATTTTGTTACAAACTTGGAGAGGCTGTTTTAGACCTAAATTGGAGCACTTTTTAGCTTTGATATCTTACAATTTACCCCTGATATGACTCTTGAAATAGAATCTTCCTTATGTTTTTAAACCATTCTTAAATGCCATATTTGATTTAATAGTATTTATGTTTGGTACTGCAAAGGGTACCTTACCATTTATAAAGGACTTTTCAAATATAGTGTCTTATCCCACCAATGTCTGAGGCCCTAAGGAATTTTATTACCTTTGTTCTCTAGATAAAGCCAGAGGTTATTGGGTTAAGTAAGTTGTCCATAGTTAAAATATTCATAGCAGGATCTGAAGAAATGCTTTGGGCACTAAGTATTTTTCCTTTGTCCTCCCTTCCCTCTCACTTGTGAATTGGCTTCCAGAACTTTCCACAATGAATAAATCTATCATTGCCATCTCTGTGTACAGCCTTCCCGGTAGGTTTGTTACTGAAGCAGATGCATGCTCATTAACCCTGCTACCATTTTCATCTCTGAGGTCTAACTTTTTTTTCCTAATAACACATCCACTGGTCATGGTTGGACTGAGGCTCTCCTGAAAGAGAAAGGGGTAAGACTTTGTTGTTCCTGTCCTTTATTAAGTGCCATTTGTATGCACACGCCAGTGATAAAGTCAAAGGTCAAAGATGTAAGGATCTATGTGGGGGAGCTTTGCTTCTGAAAGAAAACTCGGTTCTCTTCTCAATACTGGGAATGGCACAGGCTCTTCCCTGTCCTCCCACCAATGACTCAGACTTTGTGAAATTCAGAAATACACAAAAGCAACAAACATCYAAACAGAATCTTTTGATAGTATTTGCTTTATTCTGTGTACATAAGGAGACCTCTACTAAATATTTTTATATGGTGTTTACTGGTRTAATGCAATTGTATGTTTCCTGGTGCAAAGTATGCCCCCAATTCATCCTTTACAATCTCCAGACCAGAAAAAAATGCTACAAGAAAAGGAAAGGAAATGCATTAGGGGGGCGGGGAAAGAGAGGGAAGGCAGATCAGACTTCCCCACCCTCTGTGGTCTGGAATTGAGAGTTTCTTTGGAAGTGGCTGGATGAAAGTTTCTGAACAGTGATCGATGTTTGACATGAGGATGGTGGAGATTGTCTGTCTTTGTTCCTGTTCCTGTCCCAGGCAGCACTGTCTTGGGACATCTGACACTTGGGCTTGGGTGGGCATTTGGACCTGGGCATGCATGGGCATGGGTGGACACTGCTTGTGTTCTCTCTGGATTTATTTTGCCTGTTGATTCACATAATGACCAGGTTGTCGTCAGAGTTGGGAGGCCAACCAAGGAGTGGCCATCTCAGACCCTTACAGGATGTCTCTTCTTCTTAGTGGAGAAATTACTTTGTCAGGCAGCCCTAACCTTTCCTTGGGAATTTAGAAGGGTGATTGCTATTTACTCCCGGTCCTGAGGGCATTCTTTCTTTCACACTCATATAGGAGAGGGATGGGGGGCAGGAACCTTGAAACCCACAAACTTTGTGGGAGACTTGCTGTGGAATCCAGGCCCTTTACTTGGAAGAAGCAGCTCCTTTCATGGCCCCAAGAGCTGCAGGTCTGTTATCCTTGCTACAAACACACAGCCTCTTCTGTGTTCATCTTGAAATAATAATCTTAAAATAATCTTAAAATGCATCTAGTTTCTTTGGCTCCTTTGTCAGCCCCCCCCCCTTTTTGCCTCTTTGCCCGCCAAGAGAGTCCTCTTGAAGGTCAGCATTTTTACCTGCTTTCCTTGAACGGCTTGCTAAATAGCTTTGCAAAGAGGATGTTAGGAGTATGTCCTAAAGAGTTTTTCTAAACCTTTCAACTATTCAAATGGTTTCACCTATGGTTGACATCATTTTTTAGAGTATGATAATGAATCCCATAATTGATTTTTATAGTAACCCAACCAGCCATGTTTATTAGACAGTGCTTTAGCCATTTCACTACGTTTAACCATGTAGTTAGAATAATTTAAAGCAAACATCTGTCAGCTCTAACCACTTCATGGTTTGGGCATCCTTGAGCACTACAAAGATGTCAAGTTACATCACTTTATGAAAAGGAAAGGCTAGAGAATGAAGTGGCTACACTTRGAAGTTACAGTGGTACGTAAAATCAGAGACTCCTGGGAGTCTCGCATTTTAAGCACCACATGAAACCTGGGCAGATCAGCCTTGCTACAGTCAGAAGCCAATTCTGCAGCCTACCGAACAGTTCCGGCCCACTGGCTGTCTCCCATATCTTGGTATTAAGAATAGATTTTTACATTTTTTTGAATGGTTAGAAAAAACTCAAAGAAGAATAATATCTCTTGGTACATGGAAATTTTATGAGAATCAGTTTACTTTGACCAATAGCTTTATTGGAATAAATCATGTTCATGCATTCACATTGTCTGTCTGTGGATCTTTAGTATTATGGCAGACTGACCAGTGAGAGACATGTAACACCCATACCTGACCCTTTGCAGTGGTTCTCAACCTTCCTAATGATGTGATCTTTTAATACAGTTCTTCATGTTGTGGTGATCCCCAACAGTAAAACTATTTTTATTGTTACTTCATATCTATATTTTTTTTTGCTACTGTTGTGAATCTTAATGTAAATATCTCTGTTTTTTGATGGTCTTAGGTGCCCCCCCCACCAAAGGGGTTGTGACTCACAAGTTTGAGAGCCACTGCTTAGAGGAAAAATTGCCATCCCCTAGTCATCTAACCACCTTAGCTTTGGGGCTTTGGGTAAAGGAAGGAAGGAATTAAAAGCAAGTACTATACCCTCAACATCGATTATCTCCTTTTCTTTACCAACAAATTTGAGTTGTTCTATTATCCACTATTAAGAACATTGTGTTCAAGGTCAGATAGTTAGTAGATAGAAAATTTAGTTATTAATATTTCTTGTCTACCCTATATCATGTTCGCATATAATATCTGATTTTTTCTCTATTCTTAGTTGAGTAGTTTAGATAATTCTGCTGCCTGTGTCTTATGTGACGTTTCTAACCACATTATGAAAAGGAGTGTGGTTCCCTCTGTCTGTGAATTTGTTGACATTCTTTAAATTACTGTAACATCCTGGGCCTTAGCATTTTTGCCCATATTGGGTACCTATGTCTGGCTTCTAAACCATCTGATSCAAGTGTTGGAGTATTTTCATGGTAGCTTCTTTGACCCATGCCTATGCAACCTTATCTCCTCCCACCTAATCTGAGGACATGGGATGTATCCCTCTATACAGTTTGTGTTGAAAGCTCCACACCTCTGGGTGGGGCACAGTTCTCCAAGAAGCTTGGGAGGCACTTCAAAAGCAAATTCTGTTGTTCTTCAACTTGTTGTTGTTGTTCAGGCTTACAAGGAATGGAAGATCATTTCCTCATTCACACCATCATCTGACTCCAGAGAGGAAAACTGGCCATTGGTTGACGTTCCCTTGGAGAAATCAAGTTCCTCTCAGGCTCGGTCCCATATGGTGAACCCAGAAATGTACAAGGTGAATAGTGCAATTTGTCCACACAGTGATTTAGTGTGGAAAGAGCAAATAAGGCTTGGAGGGTAAATGAGATGGAAAACGGAGCTTTCCTTGAAGCTGTCTGTCCTTCCATTACATCAGCAGTGGGTGTGAGGAAGGAAAGGTGTGTCGGCTGCTCCTCCCTTTCTACACAGCACTGGACCACGCAGGCTGAAGGGCCTTCCGGTCATTTAGTTCCTCTGGAACTAAACGTTACTTAAGAAATTTGATGAAATCACAAAATGTGTCTGAACTAGTTTAGTAGTAATGACAGTTATACAAGGTATGAGTGTCTTAATTTTTAAAAATCAAGTCACAGCAATCGTGAGGTCCTGTTGTCCTCCCCAAAGGTTTTCAGTAATTCTTTAAAACTTAATTTTATAAAAAATGTTTATTTTATTATTTATGTATGGGTGTTTGGGTTTCTGTGGAGGCTGGAAGAGGATGTTGGATCTGCTGTATCTGTAAGCTACCTGCTGGAGACTTAGGTGACTGGAAATGGAGTTCAGTCTCTACAAGAGCAGCTAGTGCTCTTAATTGCAGAATCAATTCTCCAGCCTCTAAAACTTAATTTCTTTTTGTGGGCCAATGAGATGGCTCAGTGGGCAAAATGCCAGGCAAACCTGGCTACCTGAGTTCAGCTCCTGGAGGATTCAAGGAGAAGGAGAGAACTTACTCAACAAAGTTCTCTTGTGACCTGTACATGTGTGCCAACAYGCATACATACAATACACATACAAATAATAAAGCAAGTTAAAAATTAGCTTAGTTTTGTGTTCTCCCCAAACCAGAGTAAACCCCTTAGCGCATATTCCCCTGCCAGTGGGCAYACGGCTCATCCTCGTGTCCAACCTTCTTGTTAGCTCCTCAACGGAGAGCTGAAGCAGCTCTACACCGCCATCACGCGGGCTCGGGTCAACCTCTGGATCTTCGACGAAAACCTAGAGAAACGGGCTCCTGCTTTCAAGTACTTCATTAGGAGGGATTTTGTCCAAGTTGTAAAGACAGATGAAAATAAAGGTAAGATCTCGTTACAATATTCTTGCTGTCAGAGGAAAGATGCGTCTCTCTACCGTTGTCTCTCTACTGTTCTGAGGGTCATGTAGAAAGGGCACAGTTTTTGATGCTTCCTGTTTTATAGTGCTGAAGAGTGACCTGGGCCCCGAGGGAGTGCTCTACTACTGGTCCATGCTCCCAGCCTGCGCGTTAGTTTCGTTTTGTTTAATAGACCCCCTCCATGGTTTTCTCAGAAAAATGAACTTATTTATGTAAAGGCGTCTAGGAAAGAGTGTTTGTGATGCATTTGGGGGAGTTTGCTACTTCAGGGAAAGTCTGTTATTTGTTCTTTAAAAGTGAGTGTTTGGATAAGAGGTGCAGGAGCTAGGCTATAGTAGTATAATACAAGTTATTATAAGCTTTTGGGTAGCTCGATTAAGATTGCTTATCAAAATGAAGATCACATAGCTTTAATTATAATGACAAGAAAACGAAAGCAGCCTAAGTGTCCAGTATGGGAAAGGCCAAAATATCAGGTAATCATTAAAGACTGAGATAGATTTCTAATATAGAAGGGTCTAATTTTAAAGAACTTTATATTAATACAAATATAAAAACTATGTATGTCTATCAGCATATAGCAGAGTACAGCACTCGCATGTACATTTGTATGTGTGTATGCATATGAAATCTGTTTGAGTCCCTATAACTGTTAAACCAAACTCATTTGCCACACCAGTACATTAAGAATTTGTGAGTGTCTTAGTCACTGTTTGATGAAGAGACACTATGACCAAGGGAGCTTCTCTAGGTTTACATACATATAATACACATTCAATAATAAGTTAAAAATTCGCTTAGTTTTGTGTTCTTCCCGAACCAGAGTGAACCCCTTAGAGCATATTCATATATGGCACAGTTGGGCACACGGCTCATCGTCGTGTCCTCAGCCTCCTGCTAGCTCCTCGGCGGAGAGCTGAAGCACGGTCACTGCCATCACGCGAGCTTGCTTACAGTTTTAAAGGACCAGTCAGTGATCATCGTGGTGGGAACCAGTCAGGCACAGTGCAGGGTAGTAACTGAGAGCTTTACATTCTGATCCACAGGAGACGGCAACAGGCAGACAGGGACACAGGCCTAGCATGGGCTTCTGAAAGCCTCAAAGCCCATTCCCTTACCTCTTTCAATAAGGTCATACCTCTTCCAACAAGGTCACACCCAATCCCCCCGCAGACATTCCCACTAAGTGTGGATCAAGCACTCAAGCATACGAGCCAATAGGGGCCATTCTCATTAACACCACCACAGGGAGAGTTCAGACAATCCACTGTTGGGTTTCTGATATCAGAGCACACGGGACAAGAATTCAGATAGCAAGGGAGTTATTTCTATCTCTTCAACTCCTGCCTATGAGTGACAGAGAGCCCCATGGAGAGAGGGTCTGGAGACAGCGCGTGCATGGAGACACATTCGCATGGCTGCTGTGCTGACGCTGGCTTTACATTGCTTACTTGGTATTGATCTTGTGGATGTGAATTTGTTGAGTAGATGTGGACATCATTTTCTTCTCTTTTAGATCCTCTATTAGTATTAGAGGGGTTTACAAAATTGTCATGTATTATCATTAGCATAAACTACAAACACTAGCTAATAAAACAACGAAGTTCTCTGAGTAAGATAATCTTGAAGGAAAAAAAAACTTCCCTCTATGGAGAAGAATCTGTCTTTCTTGAGAGCTAGTTAAACCAAAAGAGTTGGTTCCTCTAGACTATGGTTAATTTCTCTAAGGGTTGGGGAAGAAGCAGGGCCTATCTACTGTAGAGAGGCTTGCTGAATGCTTGGCTATTGCTGGTTATTGCTGATAGCTCARTTGGGGAATGGGATTCAACATTCTTTTCCTAGAACCCAACTGTTGTTAAAAAATAAATGGTGAGAAAAGTTGAAGGTTTAAAAATTTAAAAACCCATCTTCTCAAGGACCCTGCCGTCTGAACATGTCCTCGTTCAGGCCTGACTTTCTTGTCATGGGCTTTTCCTGCCTCACTAAGGAAAAGGAGTAGTTTGGCATATTATATAATTTTCAATTTATTCTGTAACTCATACCCCTTTTAGTCCCCAGATAATGGTCTGGTACCACTGGAAGAGATGATTAAGATGGGTAGTTTACTTACAACGTTAATATGTCAAGAATGACAGTTTCTTTTATATAGCAGCAGTAGGAGCACAAGAGCAAGGTTGGTCGTAATCACAAGCTCTGGTTATACACAGTAAACTCTTCCAGAGCATCTGTCCCTCCAGGACAGTGAGTGAGAGCTGAGTGTGGTGCTGATACATTTTGGCTTCTCCACTGTGGTTGTCTCGTCCTCTTCAGATGTGGTGTGAAGTTTTGCTGTGGGAATAAACTCCCACCCAGAACAGAGAGCCGACATCTGTGGCTGCAGAGCCTTTGCTGCATTATGTCCCAGAAGACTAGTGGAAGGAAGCAGGGCTGGAGCGGGCTGTGCAGCTCTGCCTGGGTTTGCCCCTTCTGAACACGCTGGCCTGACTTCCCTAGTTGGTACCTTTTAGTTTAGGCATCCCTGGGCCCTTTATCTTTGATCTGGCATTCACCATATCTCTGGTACTTCATGAGCTGTGTACCGATGCTCATTGCTGGTGACTTCTGAGGTCCATGGGTGTTGAGGGCTGGTGCAGTTACAAGAAGGGTTGTACAGAAGAACAAACAGTAGATAGTCACAGTAGTGTGTGCCCACCCATAGGAATGTGTTAGATTGTCTGCAGCTGTGAGGACAGTATCGGTGGCTAAAGCACAAAAATGGGCTTTGCTCGGCTTCACACTGGTATACACAGCTGATACACTTCAGTAGAAACTGTATTTTGAATTTTTGTCTTTTCTTCAGTTAGCAATACATGAGTACAATATTCYAACCAGGCTGGTCAGTGGCAGTGAGGCATAGCTGCCAGGCATCCATGCACACACAGCAGGGAGCCCAGAGCTCCAATGTGCTAGTTTGCTAAGCCAAGCACTATTAAATTCATGCTATCTCCAGTCCACTCTGGGGTTTATTGAGATGTAACTCCAACAGAATCCAAATAGCACAAGAATTAGCTGGCTTTGGATTTTTCAAGGAGGAATTAATAATCGCTRTCTTTTACTTCATAGCTACAGACAAGGAAAGTGGACCAGAATTTAAAAGGCAAATTATGTCCTTTTCTCACTTCCACCTCCTCCTTCTGAAACCTACACTGGCCCATCTTGGTGCTAAAATACAAGCTGTTGAAGTCTAGACAGTCAGCATGAGCGCCACAAGAAGTCACTTTCTCATAGCTCTAGTTGATGCAAGTCATGGTCAAGGAGTGGGCTGGGCTAGTTCCTTCTGAGGCCACTCTTGGGCTTCCAGACAAGCAACACCTTTTCACTGTGTCCGCACACGGTTTTTGCTCTGTGTGGTGCACTTTTGAGTGTGTGTGTGTGTGTGTGTGTGTGTGTGTGTCCTTATCTCTTCCAAGGATATCAGTGAGATTGGATTAAGGATCATTTTAAAGGTTTCATGGAATAGTCCGAGTCTTCAAATAAAACCCTGTATTGACGCAGTAGAGATAAGGAATTCAGTGAATACGGGAGGAGACAGTTTAGGTTAAACAGGTATAAGTCAATGACTACTGCCTGGAGAAACAAACTAGCTCTTCATTTTCATTGTAGACTTTGATGATAGCATGTTTGTTAAGACCTCAACTCCTGATGAGTGGATCATACAAGGAGACTATTATGCCAAGCACCAGTGCTGGAAGGTAAGGAGCTGGGCCAGACACCAAGGGTGAGGGATGCTTGTGACTGTTGGCCTTGGCAGGGCTCCTGGGAAGGTTTCCCACGATCACACTGGTGACTAGGACACAGTGAGGATGGCAGTGATCCTGTCACTTCTGAGTTTGTCCTGACAGGAGGAGAGCTTCCTGCCTCCTTCCCTCCCCAGTCAGTGCAGGCATGGGCGGTTCTTCATTTCAGCTAATTGCTGGCACATACTGATAGGCAGGTAGAGTGTCACAGTGTGTCTGCTGCCAAGGATCCCTCCTATTTTTATTTCCTTGATTGATTTTTGCAGTTCAACAAAATCATCAGAGGCCCAATCTTGTTTTATTTCTTCCCTTTGTCTGTGCAGCTTGTTAGAGTGTTCCCCTTTGTATCTGCAAGTGGCTGCTTCAGCAGTGTCCCACAGGAGTGAAGGCAGGCACTTGCTTCTTTAGGATCTCTCTTTAGATCCAAAGTCCCCGGTGGCCTTGTCATAGTTCTCCTGGTCAGTACTAGGTCACATGCCCCCATCTCTGCAAAGTCATCTGGGAGTGCAGTCCTGCCTGACAGCTTCGGCCCTTTATGTAGAGTAGATTTTACCATCTGGGAAGAAAGGAAGGAGGATTCTGTGGGTAGCAACACCACCGCAAACAGCCCTAAAAGATCACATGTTCTGGAACTGACTGCCTGGGTACCTGGGTGACTGGGTACTCATGTCTGCAGCTAAAAGCAGCTGGGCTGGGTTTGACAGATGGCTTTCTTGACTTCTGCACCCCATGTGTAGTGTCCAGCTTCTTAAGTGTCACAGAAAGATGCCCACGGTTTTGCTTCTATGACTAACAGACACTGTGAGACAGTGGTTTCCTTCTCTGTGGTGCTCATTCTGTTGCCTAGCAACCCTCATTATTGGATTCTGTAAAGTTAGGCCTGAGTGAAGGAACTAGGCAGTGGTGAAGACCCTAAAACTGCAATTCAGAACTGATTAAAGCCCTGCCATGAGGTGTCTGCAGTCTCACATACCTGAGAGACAGAACTCTTCAAGTTTCCTTAGCCTGGATTCCTAGAAGAGTTCTGTCTGCGGTGATGACAGGGGAAATGGTTGTGTGCASAGAAGAGAACACATATCTGGGTTGTTCAGCCACCTGTTGTTGCATAACAAATACCTTCTACCCGAACTGCGGCTCATTACAAGTAGTTTGTACTGCTCCCAGTTCTAAGGGCTGGCAGCTTGAATCAGCTGAATAGCTTCTGGGCTCACCTGGAGAATTCGTATGTCCACACTCAGCTTCCATTTAGTTGTGCTGTCCTGTTTCTGGTTATTGGCTGGTTCCTGGCTCTGATAATGTGGGTGAGGGGTTCACTGAGTTCTTGGAAAATTTGTCCCTGATCCTTGAGCAGGTCAGTTTGGGTTAGTTCATATGATACCAGGATTCAAAGAAAGTATGTCAGTCCTTGGAGCCCTGGTCTTAGAATTAGTCCTGTACCCGTTCTGCTGAATTCTCCCTGGACACAATAAACTGATAAGACACAGCCTACGCTGAAGGACAAGGAGACAGGCAGACTCATGGCTTCAGGAGCAGAAGCAGCAAAGGTAGAGTCAAAGGAGTGTGGTAGAGGTCAGAGGAGTGAGGGTGCTGTGGCATGAGGTGACAGAACCATGCTGTTACATGTACGGAAAGCTATTTTCAAAATATGTAATATTTAGCCTTAGAAATTGACAAATAGAAATTGATGCTGGGTGGTGGTGGCGCACGCCTGTAATCCCAGCACTCTGGGAGGCAGAGGCAGGCAGATTTCTGAGTTCGAGGCCAGCCTGGTCTACAAAGTGAGTTCCAGGACAGCCAGGACTATASAGAGAAACCCTGTCTCGAAAAAACCAAATCCAAAAAACAAAACAAAACAAAACAAAACAAAAAAAAAAAGAAATTGATATAAGTACCAAACATTTGGCTGCTGTAAAACCAAAATATTTTTTGTCAGGGTGGAGGGAGGCAGCAGGGAGGGGTCGGCAAGGCAGGATGGCAGCAGCGGCTGTGGGCACGGCACAAGCTGTACTGTGAAGTCTCACCTTCCGCTCTTTCAGAGCATCATTGATGTTGCCCATATGTGTTGTCCATGGGATTCCAATTATTTATCCCTTTAAAAATACCTTTTGAATGTTTGAATCTAAAATTTTTTTAGGGGAGCCGGCACAGATGAGAATGTTATAAAAAGCCTTCTCCTCGCCTGACTTTATTTTGACCCCGCTAAAGGACTTCAGGACTCAGGTGGCTTATTGAGTTTTTGGCTGCATGTCAATGAATGTGTCAGAACCATCATGCAAGATCATTCATCCAACAAATACTTGTTGAGCCATGGGTCAGACATTCTATTTAGATCTTAAGAATCTGATGGTGAGCAACAGTGGACGATAGACAATCCAGTATTGCAGGTGTCATAGAGAACCGGCTGTCCCCAGAGCCACCTGTTCTGGACACAGGCCAGCCTCGTTTGAGAAAGGGGGTCTTGAGACTTGTAGAATAAATGAACTAGGCAGAGAAAGGAAGTGGGAACATTTCCTAGAASAGTGCATGCCAAGGCCCTAGCTGGGAAGGAGGGCGGTGCAGGTCCCGGGTCCACGGGGCTGGAGTGACAGGAGCAAAGAGCATGAGTGGGAGAGGTCCTTTGTCTGAGTCACCAGAGAGCATCACCAAGTGCCTCCTGCATCCACATAGCGACCTAATGGCAGGTGTGGTGGGAGCCTACTGCTTCTCTAACTCATGCTTTGAGACAGCGCAGGCACTCCTGGTTCAGAAGAGCAGCTCAGCTGGCCAGGATGTGAATTATGCTTGGAGACCCTCTGGCACCCTTTTGCACATCTCCTAGTCAGAGGTTTGTAAACCCAGGTCTGCATGCTCCAAGGATCTGGATACGCTCTGATGCCATCTCAACTGTATTCCTACAGCACACAGGTGCCACTGTAGTTAGCAACTATGTCAAAGCCCAGAAAAGCCACTGGGGGACTTTGGACCCATTGCTCCATGGCTTGACTGAGGTTGCTACTACATACAATGAGCAGGGTATGCCCCCTGTGGTGGCTACTGGAAGATTAAACAAAGTTGGTGTTGTGATGGCCTATAGATATATGTTGTATTCACCTTTTCATGGCTCCTGGCTATTTCCTAGTGAGACTTTTGGGCCGTATTATCTGGTCCCACAGCCGGGCTTTGTCTTCGGAGATGTCTCTTTATAAATGACCTGCACCTTCCTACTCTTCCCTGTCAGACTGGGCTGGGCCAGACACAGAGCTCTGCCCATAGGGACACAATGCATGCATTAATTCTTGTTCTGTTAACTCTGTTACCTCGCTGGGAATCAAACCTTTGACCTGTTCTAGGTTGCAGCTAAGTGTTACCAGAAAGGAGATGCATTAGAGAAGGAGAAGTTGGCCCTGGCCCACCACACTGCTCTGAATATGAAATCCAAGAAATTCAGCCCCAAGTAAGTGTCTCAGGATCGGTTCAGACGCTCTCTGATGAAAGCAGCAGGTTGAATGTTCTAGCCACCTCTCATGACAATGCTGGCTTCTTTCCCCCAGGGAGAAGGAGCTGCAGTATTTGGAACTGGCTAAGACTTACTTGGAGTGCAACGAGCCAAAGCTGTCTCTTAAGTGTTTGAGCTACGCTAAGGAGTTCCAGCTCTCTGCCCAACTGTGTGAGAGGCTGGGAAAGGTACGATCCCACCCAAGGGCACTGCTTGAAGAATGGGGCTTCCTCTGGGCAAATGGGGGTGCTGCTCAGCCTCTGCTTGTGGCAGGAAGAGACTAATTCTTGAAGTAAGGAGAGACTGGCCCTGTGATCTGTTACTGTTCTTTCTCCACTTGCTCATGAGAGAGAGTGTGTGTCTGTGCTCATCCACATCTGGGTCACTATTCAAGGTCTGAAGATAGCCACAGGGAGGCCAAATGGCAGACCCAAACCAGAAGGATGTTAGAATGTTTTTGCTTTCTCTTTCCATATGTCCATAGTCTGTAGTCAGCTCGAGTAAGTAGTCTGGTGTTTACAGGGAGTCTGTGTGTGTGTGTGTGTGTGTGTGTGTGTGTGTGTGTGTGTGTGTGTGTGTGTGCGCGCGCACACCCGTGTATGTGTATTCCTAGTAATTAGATCAGCACTGTCTAATCCAGCAGCCACGTGCAGCTACTTGATATAAAATTAATTAAGAGGAAATAAAGTTAAAAGTTTGACCCCAGTGTCACTAGCCACATGTGGATGCTTATCATTACAAAATGGAATCATTGCCCAGAGCTCTGTTGGGCAGAGCGTCTAGTCTGGACATAGCTTCTCAGAGGCTGGCAAGCTGGCAGTGGGCTGATTGTTTGTGGCAGGGT
Source organism: Apodemus speciosus (assembly GCA_002335545.1). NCBI lineage: Eukaryota > Metazoa > Chordata > Mammalia > Rodentia > Muridae > Apodemus > Apodemus speciosus. The sequence continues at coordinate 15,997 of BDUI01024221.1, forward strand.
TAAAACAGGAGAAAAAAAATAACAGACATTGTTCACAGCTGCATCGCATTGCTGTGACTCCAAGTGGCAGTCATAGTCTCAGCAGTTCCTTTGTTTCTTTTTCCATTGGTGTGTGTGTGTGTGTGTGTGTGTGCATGTGCATATGCGTGTGTGCGTGTACCCAAAGCTGATGTTGGGAATCATCTTCCATCCCTCTTTCACCTTTATTCATTGAGGTGAGGCCAGCAAATCAAACCCAGCTCACGGATATGGCCAGTCTTGGCAGCTAGCTTGCTTTGGGAGATTCCCTGTCTTGACTTTCGAGCCACTCCTCTCAGCAGACATTTGATTGGGTTCTGGTGCTCAGAACTCTGGTCCTCAGGCTTGTATAAGTACTTTAACTACTGAGCTACCTCCCAAGCCCAGCTATTCGGTGTCAGCTTATTAGTTGTGGTGGAGTAAGAATTTAAAACAGTCTGAGAGTTGGAAAAACTGGAAGAAAGCACGGGGCTGTGAGCGAATGTTTCATCTACCCAGATTTCCTGCCCTCCATTTGGAACTCGGGTTTGTGTCTGTGTGTCTAGGGTCTCTAGTACACCCTGGGTATTGAAGTCAGAGTTGGGGATGGGGAMTGAGACCTACTGRGAAGCTGAAGGTATGAGCCCCAAGTCAGTGTCTGAGAAGGAATCAGACCCTCCCAATGCTGCTGTCCTGGCCCCATGTTTGTTATGGGATATGACTTGCACGAGATAGAACAGGCATTTATTGGGAATAGGCATCCTACATTCTAGGGACTGAGACAGTTTCCAGGCTTCCCAACTCCTTTAGTCTGCCCTGCCATCTTCAGTGCTGCCATCTTGACCCCTAGTAAGAGGCTACAAGATACAGGTTTGCCACTCTGGAAATCAGTCTGGCGGTTCCTTAGAAAATTGGGTATGACACTTCCAGAGGACCTTGTCATACCACTCCTGGGCGTATACCCAGAGGATTCCCCGGCATGCAATAAGGACACATGCTCCACTATGTTCATAGCAGCCTTATTTATAATATCCAGAAGCTGGAAAGAACCCAGATGTCCCTCAATGGAGGAACGGATACAGAAAATGTGGTATGTGTATACACAATGGAGTACTATTCAGCAATTAAAAACAATGAATTCATGAAATCCTTAGGCAAATGGTTGGATCTGGAAAATATCATCCTAAGTGAGGTAACCCAATCACAAAAGAACACACATGAAATGCAGTCACTGATAAGTGGATATTAGCCCAGAAGCTCTGAATACCCAAGACACAATTCACATATCAAATGATTCCCAAGAAGATGGAAGGAGAGGGCCCTGRTCCTGGAAAGGCTTGATGCAGCAGTGTAGGGGATTGCCAGGACAGAGAAGTAGGAGGGGGGCGATTGGAGAACGGGCGGAGGGAAGAGGGCTTATGGGACTTATGGTGAGGGGGGAACCGGGGAAGGGAAAATCATTTGGAATGTAAACAAAGAATATAGAAAAGAAAAAGAAAAAGATACAGGTTTGCCTATCGCTTCTCCCATTGCCTCCCAGCCCCTGCCATGGGGACGGGCCAGTCGAGCCTTGTCTCTAACCTTGCTTCAGGTTCACATTCTCACCTTGCTAAAGATCAGACCGTGGTGTCTTTGTCTAAGTGCCACCTTGTTCTGTGCCTTTGCCCTCCCACCATTTCTCTTGTGTTAAGCTCTGGCTGTGTCTCCACCACAGTAACATTTCAGAGTGAGTGTTCTATGTATCGCTGCCCTGTTCTCCAGTGATCAAAGTCCAGGCTGCCCACTAATGCCTGGCTGCCACAGTCAGTACTGGGGTGGCATGACTCAGTCCTGCTGGAGCCACTTGTGTGGCTGTGACTGGCCTGCTACCCTGGGGTCTTCAGCGACTATTCCTTCGTTTGACTAGGGGTGAGCACCTTGCTATCCAGAATGGCCATGTCACTTTGCATGTAAAGATTCTGCATTCCCTGTGTCCTTGGCCGTGTTTAACAGATTCTAACTTTTTCAAGCTCATCGAGGTAGCTCACTGGGGATGTAATTTGTATTCCTGTGATTGTTACTGAAGTTGAGCAGCTTCATGTCAGTTGTTCACAGTGCCCTGTTGTAAACAGCAGCTATAGCCTGTGTTTTTAAAAACCACATATTTTAAAAAGTCTTTACATTGTATTACAGGAATCCCTTTTATGTTCTAGACTTGTAATTCTTAAATGGCAGCTTCTAGTCAGATGTGGCTACTTAAGATAAGTTAAAATTAAATAAAACTTAAAATTCAGATTTTAGGCTTCAGTACCCCATATATCAAGGTTTCTATTCACCTTTAGCTAGTGGCCGGCAGATTGGATCCCACGGTAGTGAGATGTGTCTGCTCYCAGAGGGTGGTTGGACAGTGAGATGTGTCTGCTCTCAGAGGATGGTTGGACAGTGTCCTCTCAGCCACAGCTCTTGTCTCCCTTGCCTCCTCGCCCTCCTTCTTTTCCTCCATTTCCAATGCTGGGAATCAAACCCAGGGCCTCACACAAATACTAAGCAAGTGTTCTACCACTGAGCTATATTCTAGCGCCTTAAAATTGTTTTTTTCTTAGCTTTATTTCATGAGACCTTTGATGAACAGCTTTGAAGTCATAAAATTCATTAGCTTTCCCCCTAAGATTTTTGTCTTTAGGTTTTGTTGGGAACGTTTTTACTTACACAGATACTCTCATACATTTTTCTCCAATGGTTTTCATATCTAAACCTTTAAGCTTTTTTACTTTTGTGTTTTTCTGTTTCTGGGTGTTTTTCTGCATGTATGTATGTTTACTGCATGTGTGCATTGCCTGAGAAGGCTGCAAGAGGAAACTGGATTCCCTGGGGCTGGAGGTAAGGATGGTTGTGAGCTGCCATGTGGTGCTGGGAATTGAACTTGCAAGACAAGCAAGGGCTGTTGGCTGCTGAGCCGTCGCTCTGCCCCTGACCGACATCCGTAGTTCACCTGTGCTCTGGCTTTGTGTAAGATATGACATTGGGATTTAGCTTGTTCCCTTTATTTTAAAAGGAATTTGTTTTTATATTATCTATACTACAGTGGCTCTAACTGGATTCTAAGAAATAGACAAATGATGTTTATTATTTATGTATTACTATTTTAAGATTAAAGAAATTAGAGTACTTTATATAAAAGTAACATTTTACTGTTCTAGATAAGAGACGCTGCCTATTTCTATAAGCGAAGCCAGTGCTTCCAAGATGCTTTCAGATGCTTTGAGCAGATTCATGAATTTGATCTCGCGCTCAGAATGTACTGCCAAGAGGAGCTTTTTGAGGAAGCTGCTATTGCAGTGGAAAAGTAGGTGGTTTTTATTCTTTTGCATCTGTCTGCCTTCTTCTCCCTCCTCTCAGGGGATGGCTTGCCTTGGTAGTTACTCTGCGGATTCTGAAGTGGCCTGACCATGTCAGTCTCCCTCAGTTGAGAGGATGCTCCAGTGCAGTCTCAGAGCTCCTTGAGAGCGGCTCTGCCTCTCAGCCTCTTGTTAAGCTCTGACCCATCGTCACAAGAGATGGCTGTAGATGAAGGATGTGTCCCAGTGTGTTTATAACAGGATAGACTGACTCTATCCGTGGAGTGCAAGGGCCCCTGAGAGCTTTATCCAGTAACGAGATTCTAGTCACATACACAGCTAGCAAAAGAGAAGAASTGCAGCTAGATAAAACAAAGGCTGCTGCAGCCGCCAGTATGTCCTTCTTCAGAATCACAGTCATGTTTGCCAAAGCTCAATACCSAAAGTAATTGTTATGTTTTGGTTTTGCAGTATGCATCAATTTTGCCTGGACAGTGAAGCACTTCCAGGAATGTCTGAGCGGTGGGCCAGTTTAGGTCTTTTCTCCAGTATCTGCTCATGGGGCCCTTATTTAAGGAGCTTTGTGTTGATTCTGGGGGCACTTTCCTTCTTTGGTGACAGCAAGTTGACATGTGTGCCTTGTCTTTACAGATATGAGGAAATGTTGAAGAACAAGACCTTTCCCGTCCCCAAGCTCTCCTATTCTGCCAGTCAGTTTTACCTGGAAGCTGCTGCAAAGTACCTGAGTGCCAACAAGAGCAAGGACATGATGGCCGTCCTTTCCAAGCTTGACGTGGAAGACCAGCTGGTGTTCCTGAAGTCTCGGAAACGCCTAGCAGAAGCGGCAGAATTGCTCAACAGGGAGGGCCGGAGGGAAGAGGCTGCACTATTGATGAAGCAACATGGCTGCCTCCTGGAGGCTGCCAGGCTCACCACCAACAAGGACTTCCAGGCCTCATGCCTGCTGGGGGTTGCCCGCTTCAACGTCGCCAGAGATTCTGACATAGAACATACAAAGGCTATTCTGAGAGAAGCACTTGATCTCTGCTATCAAACCGGCCAGCTGGCCGGCATCGCAGAGGCCCAGTTCCTGCTGGGGATTATCCTGAGAGACTTTCAGAAGCTTAGAGATGCCTTCATCAAGTTCGACATGCTCAACCACTCAGCCGGAATGGTAGAAACTCTCTATGAGGCAGCCAACCAGTGTGAGTCTGAGTGTCAAAAGGTTCTGGCCCTGGCTCCAGGGGGCTTGGAAGTCCTTCTCAATCTGGTCAGGGCCCTTAAAAACGTGACTAACAATGCTGAGAAGGAAATGGTCAAATCTTGCTTTGAGTTCTTTGGAATTTTTCAGGTGGATGCCAAATATTGCCAGATAGCCCAGAACGACCCTGGGCCCATATTAAGAATAATTTTAGACCTGGATTTGACCTTGAGTGAGAAGAAAACAAAGGATCATTTCTTAATCGTGACTGATCAAGTGAAATTAGCCCTGAACAAGCACCTTTTGGGCAGACTGTGTCAGATCACACAGATCCTGCTTGGGAAGATCTACCCAGGAATCTGCATGAGATTTATTGTGGGTTTGAAATGTGAGGATGAGCAGTGTGAAGATTTCCACAGGCCCCTCAGGCGCTGTGAAGCCAAATGCATGGTTCAGTCAAAAATGCACCTGGTTGCAATCAACGGGTTGCTTTTGGAAGCCAAGAAAGTGTTCCCTAGTGTCTTAGCTGAAGAACTTGAAGAAATAGATTATATTTTGTCTCCAGATACATATGGCCTTTGCAAATCCTTCCTAAACCTCCTCTTCCCTAGGCATTTCCACCAGAGAGTGCTGTCAGAAAACCCCATGGCCTGTAAAGAAATCCTGAAGCCAAATTACAAGTCCTTTCGCTCCTTCCGGTATGCCTTGAAAGAGTACATGCATGACCTGTTCCAGAAGGAAAGTGCACACAGCCGCAGGGAGTCCACAGACCTGTGGCTGAGCGCCATGCAGGCTTTCCTTCTGTCCTCCAGCTACCCAGAGGAGTTTGAGAAGCTGCTTCACCAGGAGGAGGACAGTTACAACCGGGAGCTGAAAGTGCTGGAGTCTGACAGGGAGGACAGAGGCAGGGGGCGAGGCAGCAGAATGAAAGGCATAGAAGGGAAGTTTGGCATGTTGGTGCCCAACAGGGAAGATGAGAACATGGAGAAGTCCTATCTGTGCTTCATCCGGCTGCTGGAGAGTTCCATGGACCAGCTCTATGTGCGTAGGAACCCTGAAGACTACAAGAGGCTCTTCTTCCGCTTCACGAATGTCCTCGTCAAGAGGTGCAAAGCGCCGCTGGTCCCCAGCATTATTAACACAGTGGTGCTGCTGGAGCTGCAGTTTGTGCACTGTGGGGTGGTACTGACCCGCCTCTGGAAGAATGCTGTCCTGTGTCTCCCCAAGAGCTACATTGCGCTTTTGCACTTCTGGGAGTTTCTGTCCAGCAAGAAGGACAGGGAATCTGGGGATGTGTTCTCCATCATCCACGAGTACAAGCCAAAGGATGTGACCAGAGCCATCCGGGACTTCCGGTCCCACCTGTCCTACCTTGTCAAGGTGCTGTGTGGCTACGAGAATATGAACTTCAATGTCCTGCTTGACTCCTTCAGTGAGATAGACTATGTGATATCGGGGGAGGCAGAGCGGACACTGGTATTGTGTTTGGTGATGCTGGTGAATGCTGAGGAAGTCCTGCAGCCCTTCTGCAAGCCACTTCTGTTCCGCCACTTCCGGGAGATCCAGACAAGGCTGCAACTGATGAACATGGACTGGCCAGACCAGGTGCCCAAGAGGCTGCTGAAGGTGGTGCAGCGGGTGGTGGTGGCAACCAGTGTGAAGTCTGTGGCTGAGGCGCTGCAGGACCTGCTCTTTGAGCGGGATGAAGAGTACCTGGTGGATTGCCACTGGCGGTGGGACAGTGTGCACACCAAAGGCACTGTGGTCCGTGGCCTCTGTCATGAGGAGGTCAGGCTAAACCGCCTGCTCTGCACGGGCCCCATAGACCAGTTTGCTGACTCAGAGTGGGATCTCCGTGAAGATGAGACTAATGAACTAGATGAGCTGGCCCTGGAAGGCCGAGATAATTTTCTGGCTGCTATCCTTTCCCAGAAGCAGCGAAAGGCCTCGATCCAGCGCAAGCTGCGCAGAGCCTGCCTGGTGGTGTCTCTGTGCATCAGCTGGAGGAGGTGGATCCAGACGGAGCACAGCAGGGAGGAGGACAGGGAGGTCAGGCCTGGGACCTTCAAGAGGGCCGATGTAGACAGGACCCAGTGCGACCTGTGTGGAGTGAAGTTTACCCGCAGCTCCGAAAGCTATTTCAGTCCTGGCAAAGCATTTGAGGGAGCAGCCGCAGAAGCTGTGATCCCTTCCAGGGCTGAACTGGAAGGGAGGGAATGCCGAGAGAGAAGCAGTGAGTCTTATGAGCAGCACATTCGCCTGGAAGGCCACCGGAGGCAGCAAGCAGCCTACCAGAAATACCTGGATTTTTTCCATGAAAAGGTAGACCCAGTCATCGAAGAAGGTAAAGTGGTGGTGCAGGACATTGAGCAGAGCGTCTGGATCCGTAGTCACCTGGGCTCCAAGGAGCAGAGCCACATGCTGCAGAGGAAGGTGCAGGAGCACGTCAGGAGGGTTTCAGACCTGGTGGAGGAGCTCTACAGGCGGAAGGCCTGGGCTGAAGGTGAGAGCCAGAGGGGACTGGTCCAAGCACTGGGAAGCCTGTGCCTAAGATGCTCGGCTGCCACTGACTGAGGGAGGGTGGGATGGTAGTGTGAGCAGAAAGACAGACTGACTGAGGGAGGGTGGGATGGTAGTGTGAGCAGAAAGACAGACTGACTGAGGGAGGGTGGGATGTTAGTGTGAGCAGAAAGACAGACTGAGGGAGGGTGGGATGGTAGTGTGAGCAGAAAGACAGGAAAAGGCTGTTCTTAGATGCCAGCAAAATCTCATTGTTGAGACTATCACTAGTTAAATATTTGTGATTATTGTAAGTGACGATGGTTTCTCTGGGTGCTACAGATAAGAAACTGGTTTGTTAGCTAAGGCTATCGAGAAGATCCAGGCAGAATGCTTTAAGTTGTGAGAAAACTCTTTGAGGTGCCTTTTTATTAGTCATTCAGTGATTTCCTTGAGCACCCATGAGATGCGGAACCCTAGGGTAGGAACTGAGAGTATGATAGGTCTCTTCTTAGGAAGGCCCCTGATTCACATTCAGTGGGAGTGAGCCTTTAATAGTGAGTGCTCTCATCTGCTCTTACAATCAAGTTTTCCCCTTGCTTCTTTACTGTCTGTTTCTTACCAGCATTGTAAAGTAAGCTTAAAATTAACAAAATTATACTGAAAAATTCTGTAACTCAGACACTTCCCCAGGTTGGGGCTTGATGATCCTTTGAATACAAGTTTCCCAGGAATGTTTGCTTTTGGCAAATGGCAGACCCATAGCTGTGGCATTGGACTATCATTTAAAGTAGCCCGTGCTCATGGTGGCAGAAGGCAGCACTGGGATGTGGGGATCTCAGCCTAGTGCTTGGTGCTCTAATGCCAGAAGCCATCTCTTTGCTTAGAGCGTTTGTTGTTTGGTTTCTGTAGCCGAGGAGGTGATGACTCGGCAGGTCAAGATTCTGACCCTGTCAGTCAAGAATGCACAGGAGTGGCTGAAGAAAACGGAGATCCGCTTACAGGATGAAGGTAGGGCCTGGCCTCCTAGGACGGGTGGGCCCTTGGCTCCCGCGATTCTCAGTTCCACGGGGTTCCAGCTGAGTGTCAGGTGGGCTTCCCAGTGATGTCAGGAGTGCCTGCCAGACTGTTAGTGATAGAGTTTCTCTGTCAGGTGAAGGGCATTATTCTGGGCTGTGGTAGTTGCTTATTAATTTTCATAGATGTTCAGTCATTGTGCAGACTCAGCACAGCAACTCCCAATGACAGTACTCAACAGAAAGTTGCATTCTCTACCACCCTGGCAGAGAGTTTTATTTCCTTAACTTAAAACAATGATTCCAGAGAAATCAGGTTTAGCAGGATGTTAAACTCTGGTAGAACAGGAAGCTGCCATTTTCACTTGGGTTTTGCTGTTTTGCTTCCTGACTAGGTACTGTTCAGGACGAAGAGTATGAAAACGAAGTGGAAGACTTTGGTGAGCTCTGCCCTAGAAGGCGTGCCCGGAAATGTGGGAAGCAGAGAAAGCACTAACGTGTTTTCACACATCTGTTGCCTCCCAGACCTTCAGATCATTCCATCCTGTCTAAAGTTCTGATTGCTGACACAGAAGAGAAATATAATGTGAATTAGTGTTAGAAAGGGGCAGCTACCTTTGCCATCCATTGTCACTATTGCCCAGTTAGTGGTGGCATGGAGTCAGAGTGCGCCTCATGTGGGGACCTCTAGTTTTCCAAGTTGAGGTCTAACAGCCACACCACTCCCCAGACACCTCACACGCCTGGTTATGGGGGAGGCAGTTGAAAGGAGTGCTGGGACTTCTCTGCCCCAAGCTCAGGCTCCTGGGCTCATTGCCACTGAAGCAGAGGAGCAGGCATTTAAGATTGACACACCTCAGCTTGAGATGCCCCTRTCCCGGCTAGGAAGGCCTCTGTGGATCCCACATCTCTTGGCACACTGCTGTAAAATAGCAAGCAGAGCCAAGGCTCTCTGTGCCCAGAGTACATTAGGGCCTTGCCATAAGCGACCCCTGAGTCCAGGCTACCTTTTGGTTGTCTGAGTGGCTACTGTGGTATATTTTCCTTTTGTCTCTGGCGACTTCTGCCCTCTTTCCTTTTTTCTTTCTTTTCTTTCTTTCTATTTTGTCTTTTCTTTTTTGTGATCATTCCCAGCCACCTGTGCAGGTCGGAGTTAGACTACCTCAGAATGTAGTCAAGCATCCGCCYAGCAGCCTGGGGACATCTTTCCATTCAAGCAACATTTGAAGGTGTTTCCTGCCCACTCCAAAGTGGTCTTGCCTTTGCCTTGGCTATTGTGTAGATGATAGGAGACGCACCCCGCATATGCCGTGCACATCTGTGTTTTGTGGTTTTCCCTGGCATATTTCACACCTATGCTTAGGTTGACAGCTTGAATTTCTGCTCCCTGGGCTCTTCAGTTGGGGAACGACGGACAGAGGAACTTCTAATGATCGTTGTGTGGATCACTGCCATGTGGCCTGTTGGCCCTGCCAGAGGGGCTGCACGAGGCCTGCGTGCCCCTCCGCCACTGCCAGCCACTGCCAGCCTGGCCTCACTTGGGAAGCCTCCCTGCCTCTCTGATGCTCACTGCCTGCCCTTTCCCACYCAGCCCAGGCTCATGCCGGTCTCTGGAGGCTTTGTCTCACCACAGAACCAGCTTTCATTCCATGTTGCTGCTGCTTTTGCTGCTTACCATTACCCTCCATGGTCTCTCTAAAGATGTGTTTCCACGAAAGCTTTCGTAATTTTTAAGTTATGTTTCTCATTTTTATTCCAGAYTTTTTTAATATAAACTTGCCAGAAAATCTAATCAAATACTGCTGTATTATCTTGTTTTTATAAAGTTATAGCATCTCTCTTGCCTGCTGTTGTCCTTTTGTTTATTTAAAATTTCCACCRAGAGCGAGTATAGGATGGTGCCGTCGGCTCTTTCTGGGCTGCTTGGTGACTCCGTCTTCTTGTGCCCGCTGAGATTAAGAAATCCAAGGTCAGAGAAAGGCAGCTGAGTGCAGGCACCCATGCTTAGGAGTGTTGCTGAGGGCCGGCCTTTCAATCTGGCTGCTTCCATCCCATAGGCCCGGGCTGCATGGACTTTGTCAGTGCTGTGTACCAGGGCCTCCCCCAGCGATGAGCATGGCCATAGGAGGTGGGAGACCTAGAATCAGATTCCCTCCCTTCCCATAGTGAGTATTATCTGAGRTAAGCTAGCTCTGCTCAACCCTGTGTTCGGGTGCCCGCCTTCCTCAGCCTCAGGACCTGGGAGAGACCCAGTGCCACAAGAAAGCACTGGCGATAGAGAGGCACCTTGCACGGGGTGGCAGCAGCCTTTGAGAAATCGACAGAAGACCCCTTTCTACTTGACGGAGTTGGACTGTATGCAACGAGGTCTGGATACCTTCAGGTCTTGGTGCTGTGAGGCAGAAGGACATCTGAGCTGGAGATGCCAAGTGCTCCTCCCTGGGCTTTAGGATTTAGGCTTTCAGCACAGTGATCCCACAGGACGGGTAATCCCACTGCTTCCTCTACTTGCAGCTTCTGGTTAGTGCCTGATGCCCTTCCTCAATAGTCCTCCACAGCCTCTGAAGTCCTGAGAAGAGAATGGAAGTCAGTGAGAGGGTCAGGAATGCCAACCGTGAACTGAGCTCAAGAGCCTAGTCCTGTGGCAAGAGCTCTGCTGTTCAGGCCTGCGTGGAAGAACTGCGTGGAAGGATGTGGGTGTATATAAAGGTCACAAGTCCATTGTAGTGTCACCTAAACCACATGGAGGGCAGAAGGATGCAGCATGCAACAGTAGTCATGACGATGATTTACTTTGCAAAGGCAACCCAAGCATGGTCTGTAGCAGCAAAGGCAGGTGGGGCAAAGTCAGGGCTACCCGGAGCAAGTCACTTAGTATACCCAGCTCTTCAGCAAGGGCGGAAAGTGCCTTCCCAAGCCACGGCCATCAGTTTCCCAAGTGGGATCTTACAATTCAAAATGAGCCCCAGGTTTGCTAGCGCCCTGGCCTACCGTGACGGCTGCACAAGCCCAGCTCGCAGCCCACTGCGTAACCGCTTACGATACACTTGCTGATCAGTTACGTACAAAGAGAGAACATGCGCCTTCAGAGGTCCTGATTGCCACCAGGTCCCCCGCTGGTGGCCAGAGTGCATCAGCTATCAATTCCTCTAGTGTGAGAGTAAACTTTCCTGGGCCACTGGAGTCATTGCTGTTGGGTAGGCACATGGACTAGGGCCCATGAAAGGGACCAGACTAGAGGCAGACAGGATTGACACTCCTCCCTCACACAGAAAGGGCCTTCAAGCCAAACAGCAGGGTTATTCCTGCGGCTTCACACTCTCGCAATCTTAACAGAACCACTTCTGTATCTTACATAATTCTTCTCTGAAGCATTCCATTTTTATTTTWAAAATGGCTTTGGCTGTGAGCTTTCTGCACTTCCGGCTGATAGCACTAAGTCTCTGACGATCCTGGAGTTTAATGGCCTAATAACAGGGTGCTAGGCGCATCTTCCTTGTGCATGAAATGTCTCTTTTAGTTAATTTGACACAGATCCCATTCTGTGCCCTGATCCCCCTGTGGAAATTCAACACAAGTCATAATTGAGAAGCCTCTGCTTACCTGAAGTCTCTCTCTAAGGATTAGGAAGCTTCTGCGATATGGGAGACACAGTCACATACAATATGAGAGTATGTCACATCTGCCCTTGACACACATCTCTGAGTGGCGCGGTCTGAGACATAGGTGACTTACCTCTTGGAGATGAGCACGTGTGAAGCTGGGAGCCCTGTGGCACGGGCTCCAGAGTCTGTGGCTGAACCTTCTTGTCCCACCCTTGAGGGGGTTTCATACTCCTGCATTGTTGAACAGGAGCGCAGATCTCTACTGGCCACAACACACCCTGGCACCCTCTTTGCCCCGAAACAGAGGACTAAAGACCTACATTTTCCTGGGGTGGGGCTGGGGGTGAGAATAGAATAAGCACAGATTGACATATGAATAGAGTTGAGATCCAACTAGACCTCCAAGGATGGTCACTCTCCTCCCTCCCTCCATCTCTGCATGTGTGAACTACTTGGCTCACCCAAAGATGGAGTCTATTCCCATCACCTAGGATTTAATTTTAGCCAAGACATCAGTGGCAACAGTGTGCCAACACTACTTGTGCTTATAATACAGCTTTGGGGTAACTCAGTCACCAACCCCAGGAAGACTCTGTTTCTTGAGACCCATGCTGTGATGGAGCCAGGCTAGTGTGGGGAGAGCCTTGTGGAAGCCAAGTGGAGTCCCACATGTCTTCATGTGAGTGAAGAGCTCTTGGTGTGTCAGTCCRGGATCTACTGAGAGAGCAGCTCGGTCTGTGCCCTTGGCTGATTCGGATAGAGAAGAAACAGCTCAGACTTGCCCCCAATGCCCACAGCCAAATCACAGAATTAGGCACTCCTGGCTTAAATCACCCAGTTCAGGGCAGTTTGTTATACGGAAATGGGGGAACTGAAGTGAAGGCCTCTTACGGGGTCAGATAGTGTAAGTAATGTTATTCTTCCAACTCCAGGCCATAGAGTCACTCAAATCCARAGTGACCCCTGCTCTTTTATAGGTAAAGTAAGGGCTGCCTGTAGCCAAGGCAGGAGGTGGGCAGAACAGAACAGAGTTCCCAACTGGGCCTATACGCTCAGCCTGCTGTTGAAGGAAAAGTTCCACCTACACCTTCCTGGCCGCGTAGAGACACCAAGATCTTAGTGCTTAAGGCCCCAGGACTGAGGTTACCCAAAACTCTCCCCTGGACTCAAGCATTCAACATTCATTGTCTTGGCTATGGGCAGTTAGCTGGCTATGCAGGCTGGGACTCAGTTGCAGGGCATCTTGAAAGGTGAGCCCCTCTGACCCATGTCGCTGGGCCTTTGCACTCAGTTCTGGAGATCTAGTTCCTCAGGGCCACTGACAGCCAATGTAAGGCTAACATTTGTGGAAGCTTGAGTAACAGTACAGATGGAGGCTGGATATAGTAAATGTGATGGTTTGTATATGATTGGTTCAGGGAAAAACCCTATTAGGAGGTGTGGCCTTGTTGGAGTAGGTGTGTCACTGTGGGTGTGACMTTAAGAGCCTCACCCTAGTTGCCTGGAAGTCAGTCTTCCACTAGCAACCTTCAGATGAAGATGTAGAACTCTCAGCTAATATCCTAATAGGGTTTTTCCCTGAAYCAATCATAKACAAACCATYACAGTAATGCATGCCTGTAATCCCAGCCCATGGTAGCCACAGGCAGGAGAATGGCCAGCCTGATCTATRTAGTAAGCTCCAGKCCAGCCAGGATTACACAGCTCATGTCTCCTATATCTTTACAAACAAAGGAAGGCTTCTGACACCTACCCCTCTCTTCCCGCTCTACTTCACACTATCTTATGGAAGGCTCCCTTTTGTGTTTGGGCACTGCAGTCATGCATCCAAACCCATTTGCTGACAGTCCACRCTCCTCTCCAGACATCCAGACCTGCTGCCTCTTATCTGAAATCCAGGACATTGGGGGCAGCAGGGGCCGGGGCCGGGGGTGGGGGAGGAAAGAAGACTCAAGGCTGTGCATGCAGGGGCATCTGGATCCTAGGATGTACCTGGTGCCTTAGCACGTCTATTGCTGTAATAGATGCCATGACYAAAAGCAACGTGGGAGAGGAAAGTGTCTGTTTCACCTTAGAACTCTCGGGCTACACCCCATCACTGAGAAATAAAGGCAGGGCTCTGGAAGCAGAAGCAATGGTGGAGTGCTGCTTACTGGCTCAGTCCTTGAGACTTGTTCAACCTGTTGTCTTATACCATCCAGGACCACCTGGCCAGGGTGACACCATCCACAGTGAGTTGAGCCACCACATCAATCATTAATCAAGAAGATGTACTATAGACTTGCCCATAATTCATTCTTATAAAGACTTTCCTTTTTCTAATTAAGAGTCCCCATCCCAAATGACCTGCTGTATCAAGTAGAAATTAAACGAGGGGAGGTGCCTACTGCAACTTGATATGCCATGGCTGGTTGGCATCCGTGGGAGGCCTGCCCTTTCCTGAAGAGAAACAGAGGAGGAGTGGATTGGTGTGCGGGAAGTGGAGGGCGGGAGAGGAGGGAGGGGAAACTGAGTTTGAGATGTAAAATAAATTAGAAACAAAAACAAAACAACACTAGCCAGCAAAATGGGGGTGTGTAGCCTCTTTGCAGATCTTGGGTGCACTCTGCAGTAGAAGCATGGTAGTACCCCGTCTTGGTCATTTCTCCCCAGACCTCGTCTCCTTAGGGTCCGTGTGTCACAGGAGTCAGAATCCACAGGTTCTTCAGCCACGAGATTGTCCAAAGTTTCTCAGTTCCCTCCTCTTCTCCCTAACCTGTCCGCCTCTCAAGATGAAATACATCTTTCAAACTTGTTACCAGCAGGCTTATCTGGGCCTAGGCTGCTTTAAATATGTTCCAGGATCCATATTTATAATTATCACAGTTCTGTGTCCCTCGGGTCACCTTTGAGTTCAGGATTTGGAGGGTGGATAAGTCAGTGCAGCAGATAACTATCCCTGATACAAACACTTCTTAAAAGTTTTTTCCTAGTTGACTGGCTTTAGCCTGATTTTGTCACTATAAATCAACCTCAGAGATTCTGCCTCTAGGTGGGTGGTATCAGGTGCCACTTCCCACCCCCAAATCTCTATTCCCATCAGCACAAAGATTAAGAGTTCATCGATAACTTTGACTCCACACTTCAGGGAAAAACCAGGTCTTTGACAACGAGACTGTGGATTCTCACACCTGACTACACACTCACCTTCCCTGGGAAAATGTTCTTCCTCAGTCGGGTGGAGGGAGGAGCCGTCAGTTAGCAAGATACCTGAGGCGTGTGTGTGTGTGTGTGTGTGTGTGTGTGTGTGTGTGTGTGTGTGTGTGTGTGTGCTGGCAAAAGCCAGCAGTATGTGGAGGACATGTTGGGCATCTGTACCACCCACCCACCTCACTGAAGCATGGTCACTCTGTGTGCTGCACACTGCAGGCTAGCTAGCCAAGTTTCCAGGGATTCTCCTTTGCCTCCCAGCTTCTCGTAGGAGCCCCAAGATTACAAGTGTATGGTGCTACTGCTCCCAGATTTTGCTGCGGGTTTTAGAGATCAGAGCACCGGTCCTAAACGTGTGCATTACCCCCTCAGCCATCTCCCCAACCCTACTGAACATCCTTTAGGTGAGTTGTTTCGAAGCACATCTCCGCATCCTAGAGAATTCCAACTCTGTTCAGAGKTCTGCTCTTTACTTAGGAGATGCATACTCGTGACCTGATTATCTTCTGGGACTTGGGCTGCAACAGAGCAGCAAGCCGCAGGCACCCCAGTATCTGGAGTGACACCTAAGATTAAAATGTGGTTTCCTATACTGGCTGTGAAAACCCAGGCAAGCCATTTCAACTTTCTGAGCCCAGATGGGAATTTGTAAAATGGAAATAGTGACCCAGCTTCTAGCTGGCTTGTAAATGCCTTTCTCTCCCTGCCCTACTTCTACAGATGAAGGAAGACTCTGAAATGATTGCAAGTAGAGATTTATTTGTCTCCAGAGTAGGGAGGACTGATCATGAGTAAGGAAGCACYCTGAGGAGAAAGCTGAGTCAGCTTTTGTGTGACCTCGGTTCAGAGGGGAACATTCGGAAGAYGGCTTAGTTACCAAGGACCCATCCTTCTTTTAGAGCCAGAGACTATTTTTAACTTAAGTTTTAGTGATTCTACAGGCTAGCTGTTTCAGGAAAATATGTAGGTCAGTCTGTGATTTTGGGGAGTCATCATCTTTTATGGCTGGGGAGTGAGATGGGGGCAGAGAACACAAATAATTCTGGAGTTTCTGGAGGCGTCCACGGAGGTCTCTGCCCACTCTGCAGAAAGCCGCCGCCCAGACGCACCTTCTGGAGGCTCTGCATCGGGCCTGGGTCACGCATAAGTAGGACATGCTGCTTTCCAGTCTGTTTMTCCTTCCTTTGCCATTGCCAAGCCTCGATGGGAAGAAGACTGAGCGGACCCAAGTCAGGAGCCTGTGGGAGGGGCCCTGTCACCCGCTGCGCGAGCATGAAGGCTTGGCCCGTGTCTACAAAATAAACATGCACTTGCCTTCAGATCCAGCACTCTTTTTATTCTTTGCAAGAAATTAATTTATGTATGTGTGTGTACAGGTGTGTGTGTGTGTGTGTGTGTGTGTGTGTGTGGTTTCATCTGCATATATGTACATGTATATGTATGTGTGTATGTGTGCACATGTGTATATGGGCCACACGAAAGTCTCAGCTATCATGCCTCAGGAACCATCCACCTGTGGTTTTGAGGTAGGGCCTCTCSCTTCTGCCKGAAGTTCACAGATTTCCTGATTGAGCTCGGCYGGAGAGCCGTGGAGCCCCAGACTGTCTCTGCTTGCCTGCCGCTGAGATTACAAATGTGCACCAGCCCCAACTTTACTTTCATATATGTTCTCGGAATCGAACTCAGGTCTTTGACTTTGAGACAAGCACTTTACTGACTTAATCATCTCTCCAGCTTGAAATAGATTTTTGACTGTGACATACAACCCTGAGATTTACCATCTTATTTTTTTGTTTGTTTGTTTGTTTGTTTGTTTGTTTGTTTTTTTGTTTTTTTTGAGACAGGGTTTCTCTGTATAGCCCTGGCTGTCCTGGAACTCACTCTGTAGCCCAAGCTGGCCTCGAACTCAGAAATCCGCCTGCCTCTGCCTCCCAAGTGCTGGGATTATAGGCGTGCGCCACCACCACCCGGCTTACCATCCTGTTTTTTAAGTGTACAGTTTAGTAATGCTGAGTACATTCATATTGCCATATGACCCACCTGCAGAACGTTTACAAACCCGTAGCTGGAGTCACCCATTGACACCAGCTCCAGTTTTTCCAATCTCCCCGGGTCCTGGAAGCCTACTTCATACAAGAAGGACCCTGCACTGTTTGTCTATGTGGAGGGCCCGCATTTTTTCTTCCTTTCCCTAGTTAAACACAATGTTAGAATTGTTTTATTTCTATATTGTTCCTATGGGTGTTTTTCTCTAATCATGTCCCAAGTTAAAGCTCAATTTTTTTTTTTAAACTTCTTCTATAACCTTGTGTTTCCATTGTTCCGTGGAATATTCTGGGAACTGTCTGACTATAAACTTACAGCATAATCATAAAAATAACTGCAAAATTCTGCTTTTTATAATCACCTGCTCCCTTGCTATATAAAAAGGTTTCCTTGGTTTTAGTTTTGGCCACTTCTCTTTCCTACTTATARGAGACAGTAAGTTTGTCCTGGCCGTAGAATATATTTTTTTTTAACCTTGTAACATCTTAGTGTTAGCTTCTGGTTTTTGACACCATAATAGTCTATTTTTGTCTTTTGTTTATTTCACTTGGCTTAGCATCTTCATGGTTTATACACATTGTAATAGGTATCAGAATATCCTCCCTTTTCAGGTTAATTTCTGTGACATGTAAGTAATTATCAGCTTCATTTTCAGGGATTTATATTAGGGAAACATTTCTACAAGTGATGGAGAGGTGTTTACTACAGGGTCATTTTAGAGAATGCAAAGTTTAAATCACCTTTTATAAGGCTACAGATGTGTTGGTAAAGATCAGTAATTCACTGAAATGTAAGCTGCAAAAGAGGCTTGGTAGTTTGATCCACTTTTGCCAAARGTAAGTAAAACTGCCCTCCAGAATTATTGATGGTGTTGACCTGGAGAATTCTATATGAGGTGAATTTTACAAAATAGTTTGTATTGTACTTGTTGATGCAAAGCAATGGGAATGTATCTGGAAGTCAAACTGGAGAGGTCCAAGAAAGTAGATGTTTGTTGTTCAAGGAGATGGTCGGAAGATAATTCACACTGGTTCTTACAAAGAGGCACTACGGTGCTAGCAGACCCCCAGAAAGAGGTGTTGTCATGTGCTCCACGGTGTTGACAAACTAA
>BDUI01024226.1:13553-25439 GCA_002335545.1 Apodemus speciosus
ATACTAATACTATTAAAATCATTTCTTTTTAGAGAAAACACTACTTGTTGCCTACTCAAATTGTCTCCCAAAAACAGAACTGTGGACAGTATTAATAAATTTCTAGCAATATTACCCATTTTGATGGTTAATTTTAAATATCAACTTGAGAGAATCATCTAGTAGATAAGACTCCAGGCACATGGGTGATGGATTTATTATCTAACTTTAGTCTCTGATATGAATGAATCCATGATTGATGAATATCTTGATTGAGTTATTTGATAAAATAAAATCTGTCTTATTTGTTAACCATTTCTTACAGGTATCAATGATTGTATAGAGTGAAGAAAGAAAGCTAAGGACCAATTCACTCCTCTCTGACTCCTGACTCTGACCAGCTTCTTTTAGCTCCTGCTGTCTTAATTTCTTTGTGTTGTTGGCCTCTACCCATACATTTGAAATAAAATAAAACTTTTCTTCCTAGAGGTGTTTCCCATCCACCCCAAAGTAATTTTAGCACAGTAATAAACAAACATACAAACCAAAAATACTATGGTGCCTACAATTAGGGCTTAGCCAATTTCTTTCATAGCATTTCTTTTATAACTATAAAAGTAATTGACAATTGTTTCCTTTACAAAATTATTTCTTCACTTTTTGATATTTTTCTATTTGCAAAATCAATTCTACAMGTACGGAATGCTGCTCTATTGCTTAGTGATGCTATAATATTGCATAACAAAATTCCAAATGCAAGCTACTTTCTAAAGAAAAGCTCTCTCTTTATCTCTCTGTCTCTGTCTCTATCTTTCTCTCTCTTACACACACATGCACATACACACACATGCATGAATGCACACATACATGAATGCACGGGCACACATATTCACAAACACATAGTGGCACAGAGCCTCACATACAGGTAGAATGGAAGGGCATGGGTATTTTCACCTCAATTTCCTCTCTCTGAAAAAGTAACAGGAGTGGCAGGAAAGGCAGCGACATGCAAAAACAAAAAGCAAAAACAAAACAAAACAAAAATGGTCAAATTTACCAAATGAAAGAAATTAATGACAGCTGAAACCTACATTCAAGTGTAATATATATTTTTGTTGATATGGAAGTTTTATTGAGAAATGTGCCCCCCCCAAAGTTCATGTACTTGAGAATATTTGTTCATAGTGGATGGTTCTGTGGGAGAAGACCATGGAAACTTTGAGAACTGCACCTCTGTTAGAGTAAGAAAATCACTGTTGTGAGGTATTTTATCTCTGTAGTTTTTCTCTCTTTGGTATTTGCAATTTGTTCTTTTAAGTTGGCTTATGATATGAGTCAGTTGAAACTAAAATTGTGGCTTCTGTAGATCATCCCTGAAATGGAACAGAGACCAAGAACTGCATATAAGACACACACATAAGCAAATAATCCTCCCTGTGAAATATAGGAGCAGGCAGGCAACTATGTAATGAAACACGAGGCTCTCACAGTTCCCTTGCCCATCTCCACRAAGCCTCTGGCTTTCTCCAGCATTTGTCTGACTCCCACATTGGAAAGCACCTTTTTCCATTAATGTGCTCTGTATTCTTTCATGACTACCCACATATGTCTATTGACACCATTGCCCAGGAACAGAAAAACCCAGAAATGCCAGCAAAATCCACTAATCCTGAGGACTTTGTCCAACTCTCTTCATCTCCACAGAGCCCAGTTCTACATACCTTCCTGCCAATTATCACAATTAAGTTTTGGTACATAAAACATGGAGATACTCTCAAGTATCTAAACCTACAATGTATTTTATCAGATTTACATCTTTATTGTCTATTGATATTACAAAATTATCAAGCCAGTTGATTCTAAAAGGAGATGAGGCAGTGAGCAAAATATTTTCACTATACAGTAAAATTATCACTCAATATGTTTTACCAATTATTTTATAATGACTTGGTTATATAAATGTCAATTTGACATAGAACTGTCCAGAGATGCAAAAGTTTAAATATCAACTTAAGATTCTATAATGCCATCATGATTAACAATTAATTGCAGAGAGATATTAGTCTTATATAAACATTATTTTGTTATTTTAATATCATGTTTTGGTAACACGTGTCTTATGTCTTCTGAGACCAGCAGTTTATAACCTATGCAGGGTATCTTCATTTAGCTCTTTATTTTYTATTATTTTATAGTATCTGTATGGATGTTTTTATTGCACATATGTATGAGTATTTTATGCATGCCTGTTGCCTGTCGAGGCCAAAAGTGAGTTTGGGAACTGAAGTTAGAGATTGTTATGGTGGTTCTGAGAATCAAACCCAGAGCTCGTGGAAGTACAACCAGTAGTCTTAACCAATGATCAATCTTTGAATATCAGCTTCATTTACAAAACACAGTTTAGACATAGAGTATAAATTAAATTATTTCCATGACATTTTTCATATACCTTAGTTTTACTTAATCCTCACATCCATGCCTGTCCCTGCTCCACCAAGATTTTAATTGCTTTTCCTTTTTATATATAACTAGGCTCAAAAACATAGGAATTCCATTGAAGGTTTTTCTCACATGCAAGTCTGTAATTTTTTTTGTTGTTGTTGAAGCCTAATAATATATCATGATATGTAAGAATGTCAATGCAAGCCATTGATGTAAGCAGAACAACAGATTCCAGTCTTACAGACCATAATATATCTGGGGAGCTTAAACACAAGGTACAGTCAAATGATTGAAGTCTCCCACCTTGGCCTTGTTATGTCTATATTTTATGAAAAAGTACTGGAATGAACTTACCTATAAGTCAAGAGAGCTCAGCCAAGTGTATTTGTTGATAGTCACCAGTTGAACTCAGGCAGCTAAATGGTTTGCTACAACTTCCAGTGCTATAACAGTATTAAATTCTAGTATGAGCACTGGGATATTATAATACAATTGTCTTATCTGTATGAAAAAGTACCACAGTGCATGTTATGCTGCTYGAGAAGCACAGGTCTAACAGTGCCTACTGAAGTTATAACATGAAGTACTTCCCATAGTCTCTTGCATTTGAATGCTTTGCACTATCTGGTACCAGTGGAGCATATAGGGAGTATAGTGTCACTGAGACAGTGAGTAGCGGGAAGGTTGGATCAGGCTATATTTTGTCCTCATTTCCTGTTCACTTTCTGCTTCATGATTGTGGATATAATGAAATAGCTTTATTACTTCTCCTGCTGTCATGCCTTCTCAACTTTAGTAGAATATATCCTCTATAACCTTTCCTTCCTTATATTGCTTTAGATCCCCAAAGAAAGACATAGAAACCTACTCCTAAGTCATGAATCTGTAGCTAGGCGTCTAATGCAAGGGGGTATGGGAACAATTTCAGCTATTCCATGCATAAAAATTGTCAYATCCTTGGAGCCAATTTTCATGTCCAATGTATATGTACCTATAAATTAAGACTGAACAATAAAATAAACATCAAATGAGTTGTAAGTCACATGCATATGTAAAATATTGAACATTTTCTATCTGTGCTAGCTAGTATTGTACCAATTTGAAAGAACCTAGAGTTATTTAGAAAGAAGAAACCACAGTTGAAAATATACTTCCACTAGGTGGTCTGGAAGAGTTAATTTTATTGATTAATTATTATGGGTGAGGGCCAAGCTCATGACCAGTGGYGCCATCCATAAGCTGGTAATCCTAGGTATTTAAGAAAGCAGATTGAGGAAAGCAGTATTTCTCCATGGTCCTGATGAGGATCCTGTCTATCATGGAAAGAGCCCATGCTCTGATTTCTTTCCATGATAAATTAATATATGGACTAAGCCATATCAATCTCTATTTATCCACACTTTTCTTTTCATCACAGTGCTTTATCATACATATAGGAACCTCAAGTAAGCCATCATCTCACAGATAAACTTACTCTGTTGGAAMAAAATGAAAGGAAAGGAAGGGAAAGGAAATAAAATGAAATGAAATAAACCGTGCAGAAGAATGAATGCTAAAGGACACATCCTACAACAGCAATCCAACTGGTGTGTAAAGCTGGTGCTATGCTATGTGTCTTAAAGATATACAGTGAGAAACTTCTAGACCAAAACTCAAGAGAGCTGGAGGTAGGCAGATTCTTGAATCTGGATGGCCAGCCTGGCAATTCCAGCCATATGGTTCCTTGCTTCTGGGTGAACCCCTTTCAGAAAAAAATGGTATTTGGCTCCTGTGGTATGGCACTGAATGTTGACTTCTGTACTCTATACATTAGTAAAAGAATGTGTTTCTGAACACACACACACACACACACACACACACACACACACACGGATGTTTTATACAAATTTTCTGTGCTATTACAACCTTCTGGTTTGGCAAAACTTTTTTGAGTTACTTCAAAGGTACACTACCCAATTTGTGTGACTGCCTGCAGACTGTTTCAATGTTTCATAATTGTGAAGATGCATCTTCCTTATTTGGTAGCTTGAGACATCTCTAATTTCTTTTCAATAAGGAAATCAGGATAAAATTTTCATTTAGGATAAAATTACTAAATTACAAACAATTTTATTTCATTTACTACTTTACATGCCTCAAATGATGGRGCATCCAAAATTATTCCAAGAAAATTTCACTTCATGGCCAGATATTAAAGAAAGTTATCTTTAATAATTACTTAAAATATTAATCCATTGGTTCCTGGGTGGTGTGTGTGTGTGTGTGTGTGTGTGTGTGTGTGTGTGTGTGTGTGTATGTTTGTGTGTATGTGTATTTGAAGGTGTCCTTTTCCATTGCTTATGGACAATATATAGGCCAGAGTTCAATGTTATTTATGATGCCCTGTCTCTCTACAACTTATTTATGGAAACAAAGTATTCTTAGAGTAAATTCATTCTTATAAAATCTGAACACAGAACTCTGGTGTTGCAAGACTCCTTCCTCATAGTCCCATTTTAACAACTCCTCATAGACTCTTTGGCACCTACATGAATGTCTGAGGGGCCAAACCTACTGCACCTAGGAAATGGCCTTCATCTTAAAATAAAACTAAGAACCTCAGAACTTGACCTGCAGCTGAACCCTAGCTGCACCTTACAGCTTCTTCTGGGTCCATACTCATAGTAATTCCTCAGCTACTTCCTAGCAAAATCAATAAAAAAGATTCATCTGACTGATTCAGATGTTCTTTCAGATCATTTGTGGTTGTTCAGAGTCTTGCTTTAGAGCACCCAGYTTACAATAGTCATTCGATTCCATGCTTGCCAGGATGGATGTCCCCTCATGTGCTATCATTTTCTTGTCTTGATCAGTGTTCAAGGCTGCTTCACCAAACCATCCTCTGGGTCAGTGGTGATTAAGTCCAAATTTTAGTTTGTAATAAAAGAATGTAATGTGATTGTACTGGATTCAGGTCCAGGTTGATATTTTGGGCTCACAAACAAGGTATAACTATTCATATTTCATAAGAGGAGGAATGACATCCGTGAAAAGGAAGAAAGGTCTCATGTCTTTTCAAKACTTTCAAGAGATTCTGAATTAGAAACAAACTGGAGAGGAAGTGAGCTAAGACTAAGTCTTATATCTGTGAAAAAATCTATTTCAAACACATAGACAGAAAGAGAATAAGTGACATCCTGCTCTAGAAACTGCATGTGTATACACATGTCTATTCTATACAAATTCACATGGAAACATCGCACATATATATCACAATACAATATAGAAGTAGTTAAATATTTTAGAATATTCCTTACAGTAAACTTTATTCAATATGCAAATTAAATATATCCTATCAACAATATTGGTAACTCATTATGCCCAAGGATGTGTGTTAAGTCAGATAAGCTATTTAAAAACTAAGACCTCAGAATAATGTGGTTAAAATACATTATGGTTTCTTTGCATGGAMAAGGGGTTTATCTGTGAGAGTCAGTTTGACTTCATGAAAATTCTAGGRCATGAGGTACTTTCCACTGCAATGGTGGTTTCTATATCTTTTAAATATATGCCAATAGGTAGATAAATTACTCTRTTTAAGAATACCATGGAAAGGGACAAGTGCCAGAGTCTAAGAAAAGAGGCCTTTCTTCTGGAAGCTGCCTAGCCTGGGTATAGGGCAGTAGAAGGCTAATGTCTGGCTTTAAAACTCTATAACCAGGCCGAAGTTGCAGGTTTCAGGCTTCTAAAGGAAAAATCCTAAAACTTTCCTTGCTTATTCTAAAACTACGTAGGTTAAAACTATGGGCTTGGGTAATAAATATCTATAGTTTAATGGCTGGGAATTAAATAAAGAGGTCTTTGATCTTTTCTCCAAGTAATGCCAGGGCACAGGCTATAAGACTGGGAGTTTATTTAACTCATTATCAGCTAGAGAAAATTGCTTGCAGGACTAAAATGGACTCATAGAAAAGGAATTCTAATATTTATTTCTAAGAGAAATGAAAAAAATGGGGAACCTATTAAACTATCTAAATCACTCTGCTTTAAGTTCTCTTAGTTCCTAGTTGTTCTTAATTGTTCTTAGTTGTGCTTAATTCTTAGTTAGTTCTCACATAGTTTCTTAGAATAAATGACCACATGGTATCTAGTTTAAAAGTTCATCATGAATTTAAGCATGAATTCAAATGATAAATTGAATGAGAGGTTTATAATAGAGATGTTTCCATGTGTCTTTATGAAGAGTAGTTATCTAATTAGACATTTATTTTCTGTCACTAGCTGGGTTCATTGAAAGTTCAAAAACGATTGTTCTTGTGACTAAGTTAGCATTAGAATTTTGTATAAGTAAAGGCAGTCAATATTTTCCCTTTTGTCCTATAATTAATCATTAGTTCCCTTTTAAGACATTTTGTTAATTGTTTTACAGCTCTAAGCAATGTTTTCTAAGTTGTAAAGACCTAYTTTATCTCAGAAGCAATGGGCTCATGACATATGAATACTGACAGAGTTGTAATTATAGTATCTATATCAGGAAGGGCTTTAATAGCAGTCTTATTATAAAGTGCTTAATAGTTATTGGGATAATTTTATAATATTTTATAGAATCATCATTATGAATCATTTTCTACATAGCAAAAATATGCTCAATCAAGTGTGCTAGTGTCTAAGTATTATATAACATTAATTTTGTAAGGAGAAGAAAGGCATATCAACTACAGGAATCACTTCCTGTGCTTTGTCCTTTGAGTCTCCCAAAGGCTCATCTTACTGTGGTAAAACATCTCTGGAAGATCCCCTGATGGCTTTTAGCCTTCTTTATATGGCTTCTGATATATTTCTTTAATGTGCAAATAAGTTGGCAAACTGCTTCATTTTTTTCTTTTCACCCTCATTCAGCCATGTGCTGAGTCCAGCATGGCCATAGTCGGGAAGGTGTGACATAGTTCACTCCTATAGAACAGAGCCAGCAGGGTGTGGGCCTCCAGAAGTGTGGATGGTTCTTGTAGGAGTAAGGCTTATTTGTATAATAATTTACATGTATTCACATTCCTCTTTAAAGCAACGCYGTCTCTGCTAGTGTTAATGTCTTCATGATAATCAGAGACACCTTGAGTACAGGAGGTGAGTCTATGTCTCAGAAAAATAGTGGAAGGCTTTGACTCTCCAACAACCCTTAAGGATGTGGGAAAGAATGCTGAAAATATGAATTCAAGAATGTAAAATATCTCAACTATGCAAAGCATTAGCATGCAATATGAATTATATGAAGGGGTTTATGGACGTGAGAAAAACAGAGGCAATTTTACTATGAGCCTCCTTGTCAGAAAAATACTCAGGAAAGAGATTTAGGGAATGGTGGACAAAGGTAAGTTTCATGTKTGTGCTTATAAAGCCAGCTCRATTTCAAGGTCAGTCTGGGCCAGAGAGTGTTAGGTTTAGGCCAACATGTGATGGGAATGGTAATTTGAGGGTGAGTCCCACCTAGCTAGCTTATTKTCTGTATTAGCAAAGGTACACAGATCTCTGAATTCTTTTGCAAATTCAATAAATAAATGTGTGCTTGCTGTTTCTTTCTAAGAACCAAAGGGCTGAGGTCATGGGATGTTAATTCATTGGATAATTGAAAGTGAAATTAGGGTAATGATTGAATTGACATGTGAACAAATGCTTGGGCTTTTGATCTGCAAGTGATGGAATATCCAGAGTTTTTCATATAGACAGAAAAAGCTTTCTTAAGCAGGATGTAGAAAGAGCTGCCTGGAAAACTGTCCCAAGAAGAAAATAGGCTCTCAGCTTGGATCCATGATTTGACTTCAAGTTTTTATTTTTGATTGGTTTGTTTTGTTTTCTTTGGCTGCCTATAGACACCTGTTGCTCAGAACCCTTCTCCAAGCTGAGGCAGGTCCTTGGCAGCCATATAAACTTGAGAGACCAGATCTTTTGTGTTCAGACTCCATCTTAGAGAACCTGACCTCAAGTTGAACTGAATTTAACTAAAAGGCCATTACCTAGCACCAGWTTCCATGTTATTCTTCAACAAATATTCACCTCCAGGTTASCAGCCTGTTGCCTGAGACTTCACTAGTTAACAACCACTAACCAGGTTTGGCTCCCAGAACCAAGCAATTATGTTAAAGGCCATATTATGCCCACAATCAAATTTGTGCCAGGCTTCTTACCCATGTCTTGACTCTATAATTCTTGTGTGAAACAGGGCTCAAGGCTACACTGCTTTACCTACAGTGATGTGGCCCTAGCTCAAGCTTGAATAAAGAGATCCTAGTGTGATTACATTGGAATCAACTCCAGGCACAACATGGTTAAGCATCTTATTTGTATTTGAAACAAATGGAGAATATGTAACCATGTGTCTGTAAAGACGGGGAAGCAGCATTTGAGAGAGATAACTGTCCTGAAACAGGAATGCTATATCTGTGTAGGACTTACTCATCCCTTTCCTCTTATATTCTAAGTGCATATCATAAATAAAATACACACTGAGTTACTATACTATTAATTGTCTTATATAAGTAGATTAACTTGCAGTATATTGTGGGGTGAAAACTATTTTACTGATCTTTCTGTGCTACAGTATTTAGTATGAGGAATCATTTAAAACTCTKATCTCTCCTCCATCATTAAAATCAATACATTCCAGCCAGGATAAGAGCACTTGCTGCACAAACATGATAACTTGAATTAAAATCTCCAAACTCTGCRTAACAATCCAGGTATAGCTATGTGAACTTATAACCTCAAGACTGTGGAAGAATGAGACAGGGGAATAACTACTCAATTCAGTCAGAGACCCTGTCTAGGTAGAATAAGGAATAAAGTRAGAGATGATACTGACATCATCCTACCCTTGTCTCCACATGTGTGTGCATTGGTGCATGTACACCAYACACATTAATGCACACATATATACACACATACATGTATACAATCTACATAATAGCTGAACAATCATGGCACTGGCTACCTACATTGTTAAAATATAAGTGTGCAAATCTGCTCATGTCTATCATGTCCAAAGAGACTTGCAGGCTCCAAGACTAATAACGGATCTTTCAATATTTTACCCTGATATACTAAATTAATASCACATCTGACTCAAAATCATAATTACCTAATTGATTGTGTTTAAAAGATTTAATGACTTCCAGTTAGATGGCTTTGTGACAAGAGGTACTACTATTAATCTTGATGATCAGAGGATAATACCATAAGTCTACATTGTGAAAAAAGAACACTCTTTTTCCCAAGCTGTCTTTTGACTTCCACATTGGRGCTATTGCACATGCAAGTGAAAACAAACACAAATGCACACCCTTAATACATTAAATAATTAGTTAATTAATAAGCTAATAAAGTATGTAATAAATGAATAAATTAATAAATGATTGATTTTTTAAACATTAAAAACTCTAATGACAAATTTCATAAACGTATATAATCAGAAAGTCAAATACATCAATCTGTGAGAGATTCTTGTCAGAAATGCTTATAGGGTGATTTTTATCAGAAATGTGTCTGTAAATTGCCTTGCAATTAAACCAACATTATTTATCTACAAATTCTAATTTGTAAGACACACAGTATATGTTTCCCATTATATTTAATTGCCTTCAATACTCTCACATCTTGATATTAAAATTATATCTTCCATTATATCTTATAGGAATGAATAATATGGCCATAATAAAAATGATGAATGCATTTGAATGGTGATTTTGTGTGAATGTCTTGTATGAGTAAAATGTATTTAGGGCTCTTCTGRGGCTATGAGAAAATTTTCCCTGAAGATTTTCTGCTGAGGTTACTTGAAAAGTCAAAGCTGCATTACTGCACCATCAAGRGGCACTGAGTGGGGATATGTAACATGTTAAGTATCCTGTGAAGGGTATATCCAGCAGCCTACAAATACTGGCATTCATCTTCTCAGCTGTCAGTAAAATCTCTGGATTRCTTGCCAGTCTYTTTCTTTTGATCCCTGGGGAGCAGAACAAATAATGATAAAATATCAATGTCAGATTCCTAAGCCATTTCTTCCTAGAATCTCTACTGTGTAAATCAAAAATCTCAAAAGCTTAAAACAACCCTTTATAAAGGCTCTGGCTTGGTCTCTTCCCTATGGGCCTGCTGACTCATCCAAATGATGTGCTCATCTTCTCCTAGAAATGGCAGAGATAATGGATTGGAAATAAAGCATTGTAGTTTATCCCCCTAAGGAGTCTAATGGTGTGACTAAGAAAAACAGAGAAAGAGTATACTATAAATGTACTTATACACATAGCTTCATTGGCCTTTATTTACTGTTTTTGAAGGAAGCTTCGACTTTGGCACTGGGTCRTGTACTAGCCTAAGAMAGTATTACACATGCATACATTGTGCTTAATATGTTGTATTCTTATTGACAGAGGTGAAACACTGCAAGAAAACTGACACCAACATATTTCACACAAGGGGAGTCAAACAAAGCTGGGACAGGAAATACAAACAGACATTTCTGCTTGAAACTAACTGAAAAAATAGTGAGAAAATCATCTTACCCAATGCTTAGTAGAACTTTGTAAAATCAAAACTCTACATTATTGTCAAGAAGTAGAATGTGATGGAAAGTCTTGGTTTTCAACTTGATTACATGTCAAATCATCTAAAATCCAAACATTTCATCATGACTATGTCTGATTTATTAATTGAATCAATTGAGRGAGAAAGTTCCATCATAAATCAGGGCCATACCATTTACAAAAGCCCACATAAGAGCTCATGACAGAAAACAATTTTGAATGTTTGCTCGCTTGCCCTCATTCTTGGTTGCAAATTGATGTATCCTATTCCAGAGGCATTACCTTCCCATTATTGCAACCAATTCACTGGATTCCTATATAGTCTGAAGACCATTAACTCTCTAGGTTAAAGCTCAGGGACACCTGCATATGATTAGGAAGACTAAGACAGTCTCATAAACTGAAAAACTACTGGATTTTTAGTCTTCAGCACAAAGGCAGTGGCTGTGAGACCAGCTAAACCACAGTCTATAAGCCCTTCTGAAAATTTCTATTTTAATATTTAAGTTCATTCTATCAGTTATGTTCCTTTTAGACAACCCTTAATAGTACATGGAAGAAATGAGGTTTTGACTTCAGAGGCCACATAAAGTTCTTTTTAGTGACATTTGTTTAGATAATATCAATATGCACTGATATAACTGTGATTTGGTTGGAATATATATCAAATGGGCTTTTCACCGCTGTATTAGTCAGGGTTCTCTAGAATCACAGAACATGGGTAGTCATTATATAGTAAGGGAATTTGTTGATGACTTACAGCTTGTAGTCCAACTCTYCAACAATTGTCAGCAGTAGCTGTGAGTGGAAGTCCAAGGATCTAGCAGTTGTTCAGTCCCACCAGGCAAGCAGATGAAGAAGAGAGAGCAAGCCTTTCTTCTTCCAATGTCCTTATGTAGGTCTTCAAAAG
>BDUI01024227.1:5454-15555 GCA_002335545.1 Apodemus speciosus
TACTCCCAGGGGAAAGTAAAATCTCAGCTTTCAGATCTCCACTGAGTAAAAGCCGTGGATCTACTAAACCCCCTTCTTTCAAATAGCGTACTCAAATATCTTTGCAGAACTAGATATTATCCCAGCTCTGAAATTTAATCAAACAAAGTGGATGCTGAGCAATGTTGTAATTYGTTCCAGCTAAGCTCTGAAATATATRAGGAGAATACAGCATCAAATGTCTCATTCCTTTCAACTCAAAAGGTTYGCTAACAGGCTCCTCTTTTTCTCTGTTTCTGTATCTATCTGTTATAGATTGTTCAAATGATACTCATTCTTGCCTAGAGACTGGCTTCCACCAAAGTTTCAGGGCTAATCCTCAAAGCTGTGCAAGGTAGCTTGGTTTTTAACCTCTATTTTTACAGTCTGGTATGACTTAGCTATATCACATAAGGAGAGTCAGAATCCACCATTCTAGCCAAATTTGTTGTTTACCACATTGATCTAAGATAGCTCTACTAACAAACAACTTATGTTTTATGTCTAACATTCGAGATCTTGTTTGCTTTGTAGTTTAAATCTCTCTTCTTTTCAGCTTGCTTCAATTTGTAAAGGAAAATTCTGCACAAGTTTATCCTATTCCCCCAGAGGTGATATTACCTTGTAGCATTTTCTCTTTTTGATGACTTTCTACACATTCCTTTCAAAAATGCTGAMCAATTCTCAGGTAAGCTTTCAGTTGTCATGGTAAGTTAGATTCTGGGACACAACATTTTAAAATTTAGTCTCAGATTCTMCTAGACYTGTGCGTGGGAAATTTATTTTTTTCTGATTCATTCTCTCATATATTACATCCCAACTGCATTTTCCTCCTTCCTTCTCTCCCTTTAGTATCTTACCCCTACTTCCCTCTTTCCCAAGATCCATACCCCCTCTACCTCCCATCAGAAACAAGTAGGTCTCCCAGGGAAATCAATCAAATATGGCCTAACATGCCAGGCATATTTCTCACTTCAAGACTGGATGAAGCAACCCAGTGGGAGGAGAAAGGTACCAAATTTAGGGAAAAGAGTCAGAGACAGCCCCTGCTCTCACTATTTGGAATTGCACAAGAATATCAAGCTACACAACCATAAAATATATGTAGAGGACCTAGATCAGAACTATAGATGTTCTCTGATCTCTGTGAGCCTACTTGAATCCCAGTGAGTTGATTCTGTGGGCAGTGTTCTTACGGTGTCCTCAACCACTCTGTGTCCTCCAATCCTTCTCCCTCCTCAGGACTCCCCAAGCTCAGCCTAATATTTGGGTATAGAACTCTGAATCTGTTCCCATCAGTTGCTGTGATGGTTCATATATGATTGGCCCAGGGAGTGACCCTATTAGGAGGTGTGGCCTTGTTGGAGTAGGTGTGTCACTGAGGGTATGGGCTTAAGACCCTCACACTAATTGCCTAGAAGTTAGTCTTCTACTAGCAGCCTTCAGATGAAGATGTAGAATTCTCAGCTACTCCTGTACCATATCTGCCTGGATGCTGCCATGTTTCTGCCTTGGTGACAATGGGCTGAACCTCTGAGCCTGTAAGCCAACCCCAATTAAATGTTGTCTTTTATAAAACTTGCTTTGGTCATGTTGTCTGTTCACAGCCGGAAAACCCTAACTAAGGCAGTTGCTGAATGAAGGCTCCAGTCCCAACACATCCTGCAGGCATGAGGATGGGTTGGTGTCCTGATCCATCCACTTGAGGCATTGCCTGATTACAGAGGATGGCTGGTTCAGGCTTTGTGTCCCCATTATTAGGCATCTTCACTACTGTCACCCACATAGATTCCATGGAGCTTCCATTACATTGAGTTTCTACCTCATCCTCAAAATGCTCTTCCAGGCATCACTCCCAGTATTCTCTCCTTCCACCCCCACAACCTAATCCCTCCATTCCCATTCCTTTTGGGTAACTCTAAACAAGCAAGTGAAAGACCTGTGTGATAACATCTTCACATCTTTGAAGAAGAAAATTGAAAATGATATCAGAAGATGGAAACATCTCCCATGTTCACAAATTGGTGGCATCACCATAATAAAATCTAATAAAATTGTCATCTTAACTAAAAGCAATGTATAGATTCAGTGCAATCCCCATCAAAATTCCAACTCAATACTTCACAAACATAAAAGAACAATTCTCAACTACATATGGAAAAAAATACAAACAAACAAAAACAGGAAAGCTAAAACAATCCTGAACAATAAAAGAAGTTCTGGAGGTATCAGCATSCTGGGTTTTAAGCTGTACTACATGCCTATATTAATAAAAACTGCACATTATTGGCATAAACACAAAAAGGTTGATCAATGGAATGGAATCAAAAACCAGTTGTAAACCCACACACCTATGGACACCTGATTTTTGATACAGAATTCAAAAATATACAATGGAAAAAAGAAAGCATCTTCAACAAATGGYGCTGATCTAACTGAATGTTGGTTTTGTAAAAGTGTGCAAAAAAATCCGTATCTGTCACCCTGCACAAAACTCAAATCCAAGTTCATCAAGGATCTCACTGTAAAACCAGATACAGTAAAGCTGATAGAAGAAAAAGTGGGGATTAGCCTTGAACAACTTTGCTCAGGAATAAGTTCTAAACAGAACCAATAGCTCAGACACAAAGATCAACAACTAATGAATGTGACCTCCTGAAATTGATAAGTTTCTGAAGGCAAAGGACATCATCAATAGGACAAAATGGCAGACTACAGAATGAGAAAGGATCTTCACCAACTTCACATTTGGCAGAGGACTACTATCCAAAATATATAAAGAACTCAAGAAACTGGACATCAACAAACGACAAAGTTCTAAAAACACAACTCTCAACAGAAGAATCTCAAATGACCAAGAAGTGTTAATATGTCTTAAATAAATGTCTTTAGGTATCAGGAAAAAACAAAGCAAAACAAAGTTGAGATTCCACCTTTATTGTCAGACTGTCTCAATCCACCAGCTCCCAATAATGACACAGAGAATTATTATTTATTATAGCTCAGGCYTTAGCTTAGGCTATTTCCCAACTAGCCTAACTATAACTTATTAACCTCCTCTATACTAATCCATGTTTACCACGTGGCCAATTACCTCTCATTATGTCCTGTTAGGTGCAACTTCCTCCATATCTGGCTGCCGAATCCTTCCCACCCCAACTTAATACCTGATTCTTTCCTAGAGTTCCTATCTCTGCCTAGAAGTCCTGCCATTTCTGTTCTGTCCTGCTATGGGCCTTTAGCCCTTTATTATATCAATCAGAAGATGACAGAGGAAAATGTTCACAAAATTCTCAGGCAAGTGATAATCTAATAAAACTAGCAATACCAAGATGTGGCCTATATTCAATTCTGTGGCAGTACAAATATCAACATTTGAATAATACAAAGACAACCTTTGCATAGTGCACAAAAATATTATCCCAACACATCTTATACCTGTCAAAATGGGTAAGATCAAAACCACAAGTGACAGCTCATGCTGGTGAAGGTGTTGAGCAAGTGGAATAATGCTCTATTGTGGGAGTAAAATCTTGTCCAGCTGCTTTTGAAGTCAGTATTGCAGTTTCAAACTCCTGAAGACCCAGCCAGACTAACCTGAGAATATACCCAAAAGACATTCCATTCTACCACAAGAACATTTGTTCAGCTATGCTCATAGCAGCTTTATTCATAATAAGCAGAAACTGGAAACAAGTTATAGGATGTCCTTCAAACAAGGAATGGATTTTTTTAAAGGGTGATACAGTTATAAAATGGAGGATTACTCAGGTGTTTAAAAATGAAATTATGAAATTTGTAGGCAAATGGATGGAACTAGAAAACTCATCCTTAGTAAAGTGACCCAGACCCAGAAAGACAAACATGGTATGTACTAACTGAGAAATGGAGATTAGTTGTAAAGGATAATCATGCTACAAAACAGACCCAAAGAGGCTAAGTAATGAGGCAGGCTTAAGGGAAGATTCAAGGATCTTCCTGGGAAGAAGAAATAGAAAAATTCCATGGATAGAAATGTTTTAACATACTGGATCACATAAGCAATTCCTTGTCTCTCTATTCCACTATTGCTCTGCATGCCCATTTTGGATGAACCCAAAACCTTCACAGCTGAATAATGAGAGTATTTTAAATGTATGCAAAACTTATATACAATCTTAATAAACTTTTCTAATCTAGGCTGATTGTGCTCACTACAAGAGCACCTAACAAATATCACCTAACAAAAACCTTAGTATCAGATATGAGAAGCCCTTTTTTGAGTTTGTCAGCCAAAGCTGTCCAAAAGACTCCCAAGGCATAGAACCTATTGCTTTTGCCTTGGTTACTTCCCACCCCAAGAAGTGGAAGGCAAATCCATATTGATGAAGACAAGCCATGCAGTTCAGAAATAGCACCCAGAGATTCTGGAGCTGGAACTCCAACTGTTAGCCTGGGGGTTGGGAGCAATAGCAAGATGGCCTGGGTCAAGAATTCTCTGACTTCTCTTCTGACCAGAATCCTGTGCTTGCAAAAGCCAGTGCAAAACACTTTGCAATGCCATCTCTAGTTCTGGACTCCAAAGTGACCACTGGATCTAAGACCCACCTACAGGGCCCTAAATTCACCAAATAAGGCTATAACCCCTTGAGCTCACCATCACATCACAACCTGACCCCTACTCCACTTTAAGAAGCCCCTACCCAGCCCAACTTTGAAACTTCACTAACCCCATCCTGTGAGGTCAGTGAACCTTCCCAGAGCTGCCCCAATAAACCTGTGGGGTTTGTTGTTGTTGTTGTGGTTGTTGTTGTTGTTTTCTTTAGTGTTTTTGTTTTTGTTTKTGTTTTTTACTATAAATTCAGCATAATTCAATTTATTAGGTTGATAGAGAAGCTACCTGGAMAAAAACCTCCCTGGAGACTAGTTTTCATTAAAACAGAAGGTTCCATGAACCTTCCACAAACCTTCCCCCAAAGAGAAAGAGAACCAATTATCTTATAGGCTAGGAATCACATCAATAACCAGCATGATACACTAACCTTACAGGTACTGTAGTGTCAAGCATATCTTGGCAGTAACCACAGCTTTCTAAATAGACATAAGACCCACTCAACAAGAGGGATAGCATGTCTGGTATAGGAATCCTAGCTAACTATTCAGTGCTACAGAAATCATAGTWGTTTGAGGAAAATCCACAACCATCAGTTTACTAAACTAGTATAAGTCTTAATAACAATCTATAAACATTTGCCCTTATATACACTCCACAGATAAATGAAGTCTTCAGCCCTCATCAATGATTCTTTTCTTTGCAACAGAGAGAGGAGAGAGAGAGAGACAGAGACAGAGAGAGACANAAAAACCTCCCTGGAGACTAGTTTTCATTAAAACAGAAGGTTCCATGAACCTTCCACAAACCTTCCCCCAAAGAGAAAGAGAACCAATTATCTTATAGGCTAGGAATCACATCAATAACCAGCATGATACACTAACCTTACAGGTACTGTAGTGTCAAGCATATCTTGGCAGTAACCACAGCTTTCTAAATAGACATAAGACCCACTCAACAAGAGGGATAGCATGTCTGGTATAGGAATCCTAGCTAACTATTCAGTGCTACAGAAATCATAGTWGTTTGAGGAAAATCCACAACCATCAGTTTACTAAACTAGTATAAGTCTTAATAACAATCTATAAACATTTGCCCTTATATACACTCCACAGATAAATGAAGTCTTCAGCCCTCATCAATGATTCTTTTCTTTGCAACAGAGAGAGGAGAGAGAGAGAGACAGAGACAGAGAGAGACARAGACACAGAGAGACAGAGACAGAGACAGAGAGAGAGAGAGAGAGCTACCAAAAACAGATTTTGGAATCAGTCCTAATGATGTTTTCACAAAACACTCCACAAAGATTGGGGAATTTAGGACTTTGATATGAGAATGAGTTKTTTAGTAACACCAGAATTTACACCTGTAAAGTCTCACCAAAGTGACTGACTACATAAGATGAATAAAGAGGAACTACAAGCAACTGAATAAATCAAGTAGAGAGATAAGCAACCCTCCCTAAGGATAAACACCCAAATTGATTCTCCACTGACAAGCATACATATAAGATTATATGCATTCAAAATTTTATATTTTGGAATATATTTGTGTATAGAAATGCATATGTGTGTACAGTATTAATTAGTGGGAAAAAAGCCATGAATCTGAAGCAGAGTGGGAAGGGGGATATGGGAGGGTTTGAAGGAGGTAAGGAAAGGGGAAAATATTGAAAGTAAATTATCATCTCAAAAGTTAACATAAAAATACAATTAAAAGATGTGTACAGATGGTGAATATGTCAGAAATATGTATTTTCAAGGTCCCCCATAACACAATTCAACATTATATTCCTCCAATTGAGCCTCTATGCACAGTGTTAGGTCCACATCTGATAGAGGAGATAGCCATACAGCTTCATATTTCCTCCTCCATAACATTCTATACAAGTGGAAATTCACAGAACCTAATGAAATCATCACCATCTTTCTCTTTGGGGATTTAACAAGAACTTGTAGTTCTGTGAAACTCCATGTTTTGGATAGTTTCTCTTGTTGTGATAAACGCCATGATCGAAAGCAACTTGAAGAGAAAAGGTTTTATTTTATCTCAGGAATCACAGAACATGAGCCATAGGAGGGAATCAGGCCAGAAACCTGGAAGCAGAAACTAAAACAAAGGCTAGGAAGGAATTTTGCTTAGTCTTGCTTTCCCTGGCTACGGATTAGGCCTAACCACCCAGAGATAGCTATCCCCCACAGTGGACTTGCCCTCCTATATCAATTAGAAATTAAGAAAATGCCTCCAGACATTCTCACAGCCCAACCTAAAGGAGGTATTTCCCCTATAGAAATTCCCTCTACCTAGATATAAAGACTGTCTCCTGACAATAMCTAGCCAGTACATCCAGCTTACTAAAATGCAATGTATTTTCTTTCTTCTCTTCCACTGAAGCTTGTGTGATTCTTTGCCCTGTCAACAATAATTATAAAAGCAAGAGTTTTGGCATCTGATACCAGTGTCATCATGAGTTCTAGCTCTTAAGATAGCCAGTTATGAAGAGTAAGAATATCTGCACTGGGGCCAGAAATAGTACAGTTGGTTATGTGCTTCATTTGGATGTA
Source organism: Apodemus speciosus (assembly GCA_002335545.1). NCBI lineage: Eukaryota > Metazoa > Chordata > Mammalia > Rodentia > Muridae > Apodemus > Apodemus speciosus. The sequence continues at coordinate 12,628 of BDUI01024227.1, forward strand.
TGTTCTTATGTATACCCATTGGGTCTTTCATTTTCCTTTGGAACATGCAGTCTAGTGTTTAAAAATGGGTAAGCAAGTAAGTAAATAAACAAATACACACTAGCACTGAACATGAATTCTAAGATGGTAAATTTAAAAGAATTCTTGAGAACAATTTTATTGGAATCAGGGATAAAAGAGGACAGGCAAGGTGTCAATCTCAGCAGATGTGCTGAGGAAACTGGAGAYGGCCATGCTGTTTAAATTAAGCCAGATGGAGTTGCAGACACAAAGCAGCAGGAAGCCATGGGGCAGGGAGAAGTTCTCTAGAGAAAGAGTAAGGAAGTCCAAATTATTAAGGGAACTCATTGTCCAGAAGATAGGAAGAAGAAAAGGAGTGATGTGGGAAAGAAGATGGAACTGCATAGTTGTGGCCCTATAAGGCGATGGGAACTCTATAAGGGGATGGGAATTCTGGGAAGGAACTGTTCATGAGCTTATTAAAGGGTTAACTGTCCCATTGATTTCTTGTCATGATTTAAGATGATCCCCTCTTCTTACTGATCCCTTAGCCAGCTCACTGATCTCACCCAACTGGAGGCTAAAGATTTTTGTCTTATTGACCAGATGTTTTCCCATAAAGGCCTTCAAAGTTACTCTGCCATTCTCCCTTTGAAGAGGAAACCCTAAAATCATTTAGGAGATGTGCCATAATAGAAAATAGAAATTACCCATTTTTTAAAATCATACTGACCAACCTTCCATCCATGTGAATCACATAATATTGGATTCCTATTTCAAGTTAATCTTCAACAAGGATTTTGTGATGTGACACTGGGATAGGCAAGGCTGTGGGTTTTTTCCTGAGAAATAAGTTATCAGGACTTGGAGTTTTAGTAACTTGGAGTTTCTGTGAACCATGTRGAGGATGCACAAAAGAATGAAGTTAAACTAGAGAAAGGGGAAGACAGAGGAGCCCTAGAGAGAGACTTGGCTTCAYTGCTGTCTCCTGTAGAGTTGGCATCCGATGTCCAGCTTCACTTCTGCTTCCTCTCCCGTTACTTAAGTCTACACTAAGGCAATGTAGGTGTCTTCCTTCTTTTGCTTAAGATAATTGAAACAGATAGTTGAATAGTAGTTGACACTTTCATTTGAGAAAGTAGGAAGGGCTGGGTTCTCTTTGTAACAATGTCAGAAGGTTCTATTTGTACCCTGACAGTAGTGGCTCTGAACTCGCCCCAGCTTCCTCAGGCAGATAGAGCACACTAACATGAGAAGCCTGAACTTTTGAATTTCCTGCCTTCTCTATGGGTTATTGGAGTTCTAGTGCTATGACTTATAAACACTGGACACTTACTTTTTAACTACTTTTTTCCTTCAGTGTTCTCATTCCAACATTTTTATTCTCCTCACTCTAAATGTCAATAATGATCCACACAAGTTGTATTCTATGCTCAACCATATACTATTTTTTCCCATCCAAAACCTAGCCTCAGCACATACCCGTGCCTTCATTCCTTCTCATTCAGGATCAGTTTGTCTTACTAGGTTTTTGGCTTCCATAAGACATTTCTGAAATTTCTGCATAATTCCTAACAGCTGAGTTACCAGTTTGGCTACCCAGAAGCATAGAATATGATGGAGCCAGGTGGGCTTTTCAGGAGCAGTTCAAGAAGATGAGCTGTCAAGAATGATCTTGATTTTGTATGTACGTGTGCGCGCGCGCGTGCACGCGCACACACACACACGTAAAATAAAATAAAAAAGTGTGATTTTTAAAGCCTAACAAATACTAAGATTATGTAAAGTCCCGTAGCATGTTTCACAGTCATGTAGAACAAGAGAATTCCTTAAACCTAGAAAGTGAAACAAAATTTAATAAAACTTTCTGCTTTGTTTCATTTACTTTACTTGAAGTTTGGCCTATTTTGGAATAAATGGATTATGTTTTGCCAGAGAAAAAATAATAACATAAAACCTTGCAATTGGCTGTTCTTTCTGCTAAACTTTGAAGTTTTATCTACATTATAGATTTCCTGTAACATTCTCTACTTACGCCGTTTCCACTACATCTTTATTTCATTTGCTGGAACAGAAAGTGGAATATAGATCTGTCTGTAGCTCCAGAGTAGATGGATGGACAAGYGAAAATAATCTGTCATTGTGTCTTTTTGTGAATGAATCGTTGATATAAAACAGCCAACCCTGAAAAGAAATGTGYAAATTGAGTCAAATTACMAAAATGTATTGTGAGAGGTCCATCCAATACCTTTTCAGGAAAATCATCCAAAACCAAGAAATAGAAATAACAGGAACTTCACCTTCATGTTGAGGGCTGACAACTACAGGTATGTCTCTAAAGATTTCTTCTTCATATTTAGCATGGTTAAATATGGTTTCTGAATGCTCTCCCCAAAGGAAAATCCTAAAAACATGCTTCTAAAAGAAAATATAGACTGAGGTGTGTAKCATTTCTGTTGTTAAAAGCAAAAGAGGTTGAGGGTGGATAGATAGCTCAGCAATTACAAGCACTGACTACTCTTYCACAGGACCCAGGTTCCTAGTATCTACATCACAATTAACAGCTGTCTGTAATTACAGTTCCAGGGGATCCACCACCCTCTTCTGACTTTTTAAGGTACCTTAGTGAGTTATAAAAAATTTGTGTAAAACATAAATACACATAAAATAAAATAAAATAATAAATCTAAATAAAATAAAATAAGATAAAAGGTATATATGAAATCTGGGAATGGCAGAGTTGATTCGGTGCCTGCTGAGCAACCATGAAGACCTGAGGTAGGTAGGATCTCCAACACATACATAAAAGTCAGGCAATGCAGCACACATCTATAAGCCTAGAACTGGTGGTGAGAATAAAGACAGATGGATTCCTGCAGCTCTGTGGGCAGCCAGTATAACCCGTCGGTGAGTGCTGGATTCAATGAA